>SNQJ01S0263195.1:0-12108 GCA_010110895.2 Picea sitchensis | reverse complement strand
CTAAGTATATGTAGGAAGTTTTTCCATTTTTCTAGTGTCTATGGTTAATCTAGGCTCTCGATTGTAATGTTTTGATACAACTATGGTTCTTTGTTATGTAATAAGATTTGAAACTTCTTGTTTAATCTAAGCCAACTCCTTTATCCACTCTTTTGCATCTGATACTGAGATTTTCATGATTGAAGGATTCACATGAATTGTTGTGACTTTGTTGCAATGGAGGTTTGATTGTAGTGTTGTTGTAGCATTCTCTCAGTTTCCCAAAGTTTTAGGTCCAAGAGGATCTTGTTCTTGAAGCTTTTCTTCCTTAGGCTACTGGAAGACCTGATGTCCATAGCAGACCTCTACATATCCTCACTTTTTCTTCCCCTACTCACCCTTTATTCCAACTTACTGATTGAAGTTAAATCAAGACCTCACTTTCTCATGCATTGCCTAGTTCATATTTCTAAGTTAAAGCGATATTTTCTTGATTCTGCGCCCATTCGACCTCCTTTACTTTTATTTACTGTGACATAAAAACTGATGGGTATTGGGCTTACCTCTGCTTCAATCGAGAGGTGAATTCTAGGGCTAACAATTACAACATAGAAAAGTAGAATTGTACATAGTGTATATAGTGGGAAAAGAAGAAAAAGAAAAAAAAAGGGTGGAAAAAGAAAAGAAAAAAAAGTGGAAAAAGAAGAAAAAGAAAATCAAAATAAGTAAAAGAAGAAAAAGAAAGAAAAAACTAGAAAAATAAGAAAAAAGCAAAAAGATGAAGTAGATAGATAAGTGTTTTTGCTGGAAGAGTTAGATGATACAACGCACAATAGAAATTAATTGGTGTGAAAGAACATGAATACACTACACGTCTAAGAAAGGTGACAAGGAAGAAAACAAGTGTGACGGGACAAAAAGTGGCCAGAAAGAGGAAAATGACAATGGTCGAAAAGTACAAATGTGATAGAGAATATATGACAGGAACTATAAAAGGAGAAAACTTGCAAGGGAATCTTCATTATGTTATTTTGCAAATGAGAAGCTAAGAGAGAAAGTTAAGCATGAGCAGGAGATTTCGAGGTGATTCAAGGAAGATTCAGGAAAACCCTATTTTGATTCAGTAGAATGGCACCACCGAAGGTTGGAGATCCCATTCAAGTGGAAAAGAAAAGAAATAGTGTTGTGAAGTTCGTAGAGAAATTAGCAGCCAAAGAAACAAACCCGATGTATCCAGAAGGAGTCGTTGATGTGGATGTTATCCCATCACCTTTCATTGAACCAATTAGTCCAACCATTGTCGAACAGAAGGAAATAGTGACTGAGAAAATGGATGTGGATCTAAGGAATGAAAAACAAAACCCTACTTCAGAGAAGAACACTACACAACAGTTGGGTTTGGGAGTGTCACAACAAATGAACAGGGAAACCGATGAGAGAACAAAATCATATAAGCCTAGGGCACAGACCAAAGAAGAAAAGAACCCTGTTGTAGAAATAACGTCGTAGATGAAGGAAATAATGATGTAGGATGTCATAGGTCAACAAAATTCCGATGCATAAGAAGAAGAAGATACGCACCAAGAAGCAGGAGCACCGATAGGGACAATGAAAACAAAGGGAAAATAGTCAGTACAAAGAACATCGGGCAAATAGATAGAAGCAACAATGGCACACAAAGGATTCATGATCCTTCCCTATATATTAGGATGTGTTGAAAAGTTTAGGTATTTGGACCATGATGTAGAAGATAGGGACAAGTTCCCTCAGTTCACGACACTGTTTTATATGGAGAGAAAAGGAACAAGTTCATCGGGAGTTCCAATTTTATAACCAAAGCAGTGGATAGCATGGTTGTATAACATAGGGATAATGAACTTGTTAGAAATCCCTCATTTTGGGAGGGGAAAAGATGTGAAAAATTGTGTGAAACAACTTTTTGCATTGGTGCATGAAGGAATTATATGGATGGATAGGAAAGTATCGATAGATGTAGATATAATTGCAAATATTACAGGTCTNACAATGCTGCATCTTTGAAGGATGAACCTTTGATCAAGCTTTGTGAATAGTTTGGAATTTCACTAATTCACTCAACCCCCTACTATCCCCAAGGAAATGGACTAGCAGAGTCCTCTAACAAAAGCCTTATAAATATTATCAAAAGACTGTTGGAGGACAACAAGAAAGCATGGGATTCAAAGCTCAAATTTTCTTTATGGGCTGACAAAGTGACAATAAAGAGATCTGCGGGTGTCTCTCCTTTTCAGCCTGTGTATGGGACTGAGGCCATATTTCCTTCTCATATTTCCCTGCCTATGGAAAAATTATTCCAATACTACCAAGGGGAGCCTAATGATATGATCAAAAGAATACAACAACTGGTAGAGGTGCAACAGACTAGAGAGAAGATGTTGGACAAAGCACATGAACATCAACAGAAGATCAAGACGACCTTTGGCAGGAAGAACAATAAAGAGGATTTCCAGCTGGGAGATCTAGTACTCAAATGGGATGAACCCAAACAGGAAAAGGGAAAGCATGGTAAATTTGAAGCCCTCTGGATTGGACCCTTCAAAGTTTCTAAGGTATTTCCAAATAACACTTATAGGTTGCAAAATTTGGAGGGTGATGAATTTTTTGGTGGCCCTATCAATAGGTGTTTTCTGAAAAAGTTCTTTGTTTGAGTCATGCATGGCTCCTCCATGTCATTGTAAATACCACTTTTCTTTTTGTTTTATTGGTCGACTCCATGACCCAACAATAAGGCGAATGAAGCTGCGAGTTCTTGGCATCTCACAGGGAGCAGGCCATCCCCCATGGAGCCAAATGTTATCACACAGGTTTGTAAAGGGGTGTTTTTCCCTCAGGAATGGACATTACAGTGGAAAAATGACAAGAAGTGGGAAAAAAACCCACTTATCCTAAGTTTTGGGTGCTCGGGCACGTTATACTAAGGGGTAAGTAGATCTGCGTGGTCAGATCTACGATGCATGATCCATATCGGACCTCTCTGAACTTCTACCTTTAACGAGGCAAGGGGGGGGGTACGAGTTGGTGGTTTTGCAGCGTGGGCCCCCCACTAACATGGTGCCTCCTTGCTATCTTGAACCCCCCCACACTAAACCACTAACCACCTACCCCCCCTATGAGTAGACCACTTACCACCTCCGCTTACCGCCCACTCCTCCCATTGACACCTGTTCCCCACTCTGTCTCTCTCTTCTGCATGTCGCATATCTCGTTTCCCCTCCACCTTTCATTACCACAGACTGATCCCCCACTCACTGTCCCACCTCCGTGCCTCACCCTCTTACCTCCTACCATGTGTTTTTCACCCACATTTACATCATCTCTCTTTTCTTCTTCCACCTCTTTCATTCTGCTATCTATCTCTCATTTCGCCTCCACCTATATGGTTGTCCCCACTTTCCCTCTTCCACCCCATCCTCTCTCCTCGCCACATCACCCCTACACCTTCCCACCTCATCTCTCGCATGCTAGTGCCCGCGCTTTCCCAGTACCATCTCCGCTATCACGTCTTTCCACCTGGTCGTCGAGTGTTTGTTGTAGCTTGTTGAGCCTGCACTAATCATATCGC
Source organism: Picea sitchensis (assembly GCA_010110895.2). Lineage (NCBI taxonomy): Eukaryota > Viridiplantae > Streptophyta > Pinopsida > Pinales > Pinaceae > Picea > Picea sitchensis. The sequence continues at coordinate 8,528 of SNQJ01S0263195.1, read as the reverse complement.
CAACTCCTCCTCGTCAGCATCCTTCGTCCGCCTGCTAGTCTTCCAGGCTAACATCCAGCAGAGCATAGACAGTGAAAGAAAGGTCACCATGTCTTCTAGTTGCAGGTGTTGACTCTGCCCACTCAGATCCTGATGAAACAGTTAATGAAAGTGTGGAAGGTGGGTGAGACATCATCTCCTTCCTTAAATAGAAATCCTGAGAAGGACAAACACAGAGGCAGACTATCAGTCCATACCAACAGAGATCACGTCTATCAGGAGACTACATGGGAAAGCTGACCAACGTCTGCATGCGCAGCCTGACAGAGAATCTCCTCAACACAAAGCTTTGAAAGCATGATAAGATCGCCTCAGAGAGTTGGAGCCAATTCTAAGTATATGTAGGAAGTTTTTCCATTTTTCTAGTGTCTATGGTTAATCTAGGCTCTCGATTGTAATGTTTTGATACAACTATGGTTCTTTGTTATGTAATAAGATTTGAAACTTCTTGTTTAATCTAAGCCAACTCCTTTATCCACTCTTTTGCATCTGATACTGAGATTTTCATGATTGAAGGATTCACATGAATTGTTGTGACTTTGTTGCAATGGAGGTTTGATTGTAGTGTTGTTGTAGCATTCTCTCAGTTTCCCAAAGTTTTAGGTCCAAGAGGATCTTGTTCTTGAAGCTTTTCTTCCTTAGGCTACTGGAAGACCTGATGTCCATAGCAGACCTCTACATATCCTCACTTTTTCTTCCCCTACTCACCCTTTATTCCAACTTACTGATTGAAGTTAAATCAAGACCTCACTTTCTCATGCATTGCCTAGTTCATATTTCTAAGTTAAAGCGATATTTTCTTGATTCTGCGCCCATTCGACCTCCTTTACTTTTATTTACTGTGACATAAAAACTGATGGGTATTGGGCTTACCTCTACTTCAATCGAGAGGTGAATTCTAGGGCTAACAATTACAACATAGAAAAGTAGAATTGTACATAGTGTATATAGTGGGAAAAGAAGAAAAAGAAAAAAAAAGGGTGGAAAAAGAAAAGAAAAAAAAGTGGAAAAAGAAGAAAAAGAAAATCAAAATAAGTAAAAGAAGAAAAAGAAAGAAAAAACTAGAAAAATAAGAAAAAAGCAAAAAGATGAAGTAGATAGATAAGTGTTTTTGCTGGAAGAGTTAGATGATACAACGCACAATAGAAATTAATTGGTGTGAAAGAACATGAATACACTACACGTCTAAGAAAGGTGACAAGGAAGAAAACAAGTGTGACGGGACAAAAAGTGGCCAGAAAGAGGAAAATGACAATGGTCGAAAAGTACAAATGTGATAGAGAATATATGACAGGAACTATAAAAGGAGAAAACTTGCAAGGGAATCTTCATTATGTTATTTTGCAAATGAGAAGCTAAGAGAGAAAGTTAAGCATGAGCAGGAGATTTCGAGGTGATTCAAGGAAGATTCAGGAAAACCCTATTTTGATTCAGTAGAATGGCACCACCGAAGGTTGGAGATCCCATTCAAGTGGAAAAGAAAAGAAATAGTGTTGTGAAGTTCGTAGAGAAATTAGCAGCCAAAGAAACAAACCCGATGTATCCAGAAGGAGTCGTTGATGTGGATGTTATCCCATCACCTTTCATTGAACCAATTAGTCCAACCATTGTCGAACAGAAGGAAATAGTGACTGAGAAAATGGATGTGGATCTAAGGAATGAAAAACAAAACCCTACTTCAGAGAAGAACACTACACAACAGTTGGGTTTGGGAGTGTCACAACAAATGAACAGGGAAACCGATGAGAGAACAAAATCATATAAGCCTAGGGCACAGACCAAAGAAGAAAAGAACCCTGTTGTAGAAATAACGTCGTAGATGAAGGAAATAATGATGTAGGATGTCATAGGTCAACAAAATTCCGATGCATAAGAAGAAGAAGATACGCACCAAGAAGCAGGAGCACCGATAGGGACAATGAAAACAAAGGGAAAATAGTCAGTACAAAGAACATCGGGCAAATAGATAGAAGCAACAATGGCACACAAAGGATTCATGATCCTTCCCTATATATTAGGATGTGTTGAAAAGTTTAGGTATTTGGACCATGATGTAGAAGATAGGGACAAGTTCCCTCAGTTCACGACACTGTTTTATATGGAGAGAAAAGGAACAAGTTCATCGGGAGTTCCAATTTTATAACCAAAGCAGTGGATAGCATGGTTGTATAACATAGGGATAATGAACTTGTTAGAAATCCCTCATTTTGGGAGGGGAAAAGATGTGAAAAATTGTGTGAAACAACTTTTTGCATTGGTGCATGAAGGAATTATATGGATGGATAGGAAAGTATCGATAGATGTAGATATAATTGCAAATATTACAGGTCTTCCAAAAGATGGAGAAAATCCAACACAATATTTAGATGACAAGACAAAGGAGAAATCCATGACAGAGGGAAGGGAGAGAGGGTCATGAGGAATCATAATCAATAGAATTAGTGAACTTGTGATGAGGTTGGAAAATAAGTTAATGGATTGCAAACTTATAAGAAAATCTTGTAAGGAAGAAGCACCTACACGAGTGATAGCAACATCCATGTAGTATGTGAAGGGGAATTTACTCAGTTGGAGACCATACTTACTAAATTTGTTTCTAGATGACTACAAGGATGCACATGATTTGGGAATAAAGTTTTGTTATGCATGGTTTATAATACTCATAACTTTGGTGGGTTGGGAAGAACCTAAATACAACATCTTTTACCCAATTCTAGGAAAGTTTCTCACAACAACGTATACGATATTAAGGCACACTTCAACCGCAAAATAAAGGAAGGAGAGTTCCAACATATTTTCCATGTATTTTGATGACATGAGGGAAAATATAGCCAATACCTAGAGGATACCACCAGAAGTGGTGGAAGAGAATCAAGGAGTATCATATTTCAAGGCTTCTAGACACAATATGTGGATCAACGAAAAAATGGATCCAAAGAAGAATTGGTTGCAGATGAGGTACTATGTGACAACATAAGAGGTTTTGTTAGCACTAGAAGTCACCTATGGATTGTGGCAGAGGTAATCCTAGTACCCATCGAGTTATATGTCACAGTTAATGGATTTAAAGAGGTCCAATGGGGTAGACTCAAGAGAATATTGTTTTAACTCAGAAAACTGGGGCAGTATGCACGAGCAAATGAGGTCTTAATAAACTTCATCTAGTAAATTTAAGTAAGGGTGACTAGGAGGAAGAAATTGAGGAGAAGGTGTAAAGGTCTTCTCTGGACATCAAGTCTTCCAGCAGCCTAAGGAAAAAAATCTCTGATGAGACCAAGACGAGCGCTTTCATCCCTTTCCAAAACTCTTATCCATTTCTCCACACGACCTCAGTCCATGAACTTACGTATATCTCAGATGAAATTTCAAGATCTCGCATTTCGCGAGTCTTCACTCCCCTTGATTTCAGATATTCTAACGCTCGATCCCGTGAAAGGACCCATCTAGTTCGACGGTCATATCTTCCTTGAACTTGATGGTTGGGATAATTTCCTTGAACAATATCAACCGCCCACTGCTCGATAGGTGCTTTCCCTTTCTTTATATCCCTTCTTCCATATGAATGCGGGTTGTGATTGTGGGCCCAACTCTCAGGTGCATCGCGATTTCTCATTTCGCGAAATCACATTGTGATCCATGCTAAAACCTCTGAGTCCTAAAATCACGATCTCTTGGATCAGGTGCCATGCATCTCCTCTGATCAGACGACCCAAATGAATATCGACATTTCGTGACCTTGGGCCATCGACATTTCGAGACCTTGGCTATTGGCATTTCAGGACCTCGGCCATCGACATTTATCACTTGATCTTTTCCAAAATGAATTTATCCATGTTGATCCTGTGCTACATGTCCTTATAAAATAGTGGCCCAGATCATTTTGTGACTTCGTATTTCGTGAGTCCTCATGACTCTGTCATTTGACTACTCCATTTTGCCAATCAACGAAATGATAATATTGCACCATGTGTCCTTCCTAGGATCAATGGCTAGGATTGGCCTCATGATTTCAGAAATCTATCTAACACTATACTTCGTGTAACTCTATGATCCCGATGGCCCGATGGTCGTCGATCCGATCTACCTAGTGGATCTTCATCATTAAAAGTTGATATTGCTCGCTCGCTTGATTTGAGTCCATATCAGACCGCTCTAAGTGGTACGCTTCTACTTACGGCTACAACTTATGTGAACAATTACCTAGATGGATGACTGAGGGCTCAGGAAAACATAATGGTCAGTGATAGAGGTAAATACAGAAGCGATCGATCCTAGAGAAAACAGGTCTATCAAACGAACGAATGCAGAAAGAAGAAAAACTACAAGCCGAGAGGAAAAACTTACAATCGGGTCTGCAAAAGGAGGAGAGACAGGAAAAATTATAGACTTAGGCAAAAACCCAAAAATCACAAGACTTTGACAAGTTTATGTGATAACATTTGGCTCCACAGGGGATGGCATGCTCCCTGCGAGATGCCAAGAACAAGTAGTTCCAGTGCCTTAGCATTAGGCTATGCAGTCGAGCTCAAAAATGTTGTGCTGAGGACTACAGGCTGACAAATACACTATTCTAAATAAAAGAAAATACATGGGCTCTGAAGGAGATTATTTATGTACATTCCTGTACTAATTGATTTTTTACGTAGTTCTAGGAGAAATAAAACTTCCACCATAGTCATTCAAGTAACTTCCTAACTGGAAGCTCATCTACTTTGTCAGTGATGAATAACAAATGATGCAATCATGATAGCATAATTATTATATCCTTCATCTTTCCTCCAGAGGCTGAAGTTCAGATAAAGTTGGGTGGCTCCAAGATATGAAAGAAATGCCACTCCATGTACTCATTGACAGGCTCATAGAATGAGTGCAAAAATCTAAAAAATTTGTAACAGACAGCCCGATCTGCTCCACAGTTGCTCACACAAGGTTGAATATCTTTGGTAAGAACTGGTGGGTGAACATTCGATGCAGGTTGACTGGTCCCGGGTGATAGTTTCTCACTGATAGGCTTTGTACAGGAGATAAACTACCCCTCTGAATCTTCCTCTTCTTCATTGGGATATTCATCAAAATTTGGCTTCTCTTGGTCAGTATTTGAAATCACTTCTTAATCATAAGAAGGGTTTCCAAAAACATCTATTTCAAGGATCGGAATATCCTCTGCTTCTTCATAAGAGAAGCAAGTACGATCTGCCTCCAATTTTTCCATTCTTGCAGAAAGTGATTTTACTAGTTCCATCAGCTAACCCAAAGAATATTCTTCCTCCTCACAGTCTTAATCCTTACAAATTTCATTAGAACCAACCATATCTTGATCACTATCTTCATATTCCTCACAACAATTATGACAAATAAACTCAGAGGAATAAAAATTTTGACATTGAGTATTGAAAGCTGCATGAAACTCTCTTAGGGAGGAGATGATAGAAGGGGGAAAGGATCGATACCACTCACGAGCATCCCCATCTAATGAGAACATGAACATATTCATTAATACATCCTCATGATGTATCTCCCACTGATTCATGAGTTCATGAAACTCACGGAGATGTTCGGCAGGGTTATCATCTCCGTGTTCTCTAAATATGGGAAAACAATCAACCCATTGATCCACAGTAGGAACAAAATTAGGAAAACCAGGAACAACAGAAAAATTGAAGGTAGAAAACCTTCGAGCCAAGATTTTTTCCATCTTGAACCAGTGGAGTCGCCAATCGATTCTTCAATCATGGAGTCGCCAAGTGAACGATGTGCAGAATGAGTGTGTCTGATCTTTGTTCACCATCAAAGACCAGATCTGATCATTGTGTTCTCTCAGGGAGCTTCAAGTGTAGCTAGAAGCAACTGCACTGAAACAGTGGAGTTATCAGGTGTAAGCACAATCTTCAAAGGTTTTGATATCTGATGCACCTTCAGAATCAAAAGTTTGTTGTCTTTCTACCTAGGGAAGGGTCTTCAATTTGTTCCCCAGCAACGACGCCAGAAATGTTAGCACCAGAAGTCACCTCTGTATTGTGGTAGAGGTAAGACCAATACCCATCAGATTATATGTCATGGTTAATGGATTTAAAGAGGTCCAATGGGGAAAACTCAAGAGAATATCGTTTTAACTCAAAAAACTGGGGCAGTATGCATGAGAAAATGAGGTCTTGATCAAGTTTAGCTGGTAAGTTGCAATAAGGGTGAGTAGGAGGAATAAATTGAGGAGAAGGTGTAAAGGTATTCTCTAGACCTCAGGTATTCCATCAGCCTAAGGAGGAAAAGATATGAAAACAAGATCTTCTTGAATTCAAAATTTTGAGAAACTGAAAACGTTATAACTGCACTACAATCAAACATCCATTACAACACAGTCACCACAATCCATGTGAATCCTTCGATCATGAAAATTCATTATCAGATGAAAATAGGATGGAAATAGAAGATGAATTTCATTGAACAATAAGTCTCAAAGTACAGATATGTAATCAGAAGAACTAGGGATTCATTAAAACTTTACAATACGGGAGCCTAGCTCAACCATTGACCATTACAAAATATCAAAATTGAGTATTTATACTCAGAACAACTTGCAACCACCAGGAGTGTAACCTATCTATTGGAGTCAAAGCTTTGTGCCTGCATCTCTTCTATCAGTCTTCACTTGCATTTTTTGTCAGACGCAATCTCGGATTAGTATGGGCTTTGCAACATAATTCACTGACAGGAGAACTTTGGGTTGTTAGTCTGCCTCCGGGCCATATTTTCCATGCTTTCCATTTATGGAGTGAGAAGAGGTTTCAACAACCTCCCCCATTTCCATTACCTAATTTCATTAGGATTGAGATGAATCCTGACACCCATGAATGCTCCAGGAGACGTTCACGACTCCTCCATGTTAACCCAGCACCTCGAAACCATGCAGATCTTCTGATGAGACCAAGATGAGCGCTTTCAACCCTTGGCGCAAATCCTATCCATCGCTCCATGCGATCCCATATGAAATTTTGGGATCTCACATTTTGAGAGTCTTCACTCCCCTTGATTTCAAATATTCTGACACTCGATCCCGTGAAAGGACCCATCTAGGTCATCGATCAGATATTCCTTGATCTTGAAGGTCGTGATCATTTCCTTGAACAATATCAACCGCACGTTGCTCGATAAGTGCTTTCCATTTCTTTATAGCCCTGCTTCCATATGACCGTGGGATGTGATCGTGGGCCCAACTCTCAGGTGCGTCGAGATTTCACGAACTCACATTGTGCTCCATGCTCAAACCTCCAAGTCATGAAATTGTGATCTCTTGGATCAAGTGCCATGTGTCTCCTCTGATCGAACGAACCAAATGAATATCGACATTTTGGGACCTTGGGCCATCGACATTTCAGGACCTCGGCTATCGGCATTTCAGGACCTCGGCCATCGACATTTCTCCCTTGAGCTTTTCCAAAATGACTTTCTCCATGTTGATCCTACACCATGTGTCCTTCTGAAATAGATGACCCAGATCATTTTGTGACTTCATTTTTCGCGAGTCCTCATGACTCTACCCTTTGACTGCTCCATTATGAGAGTCAACGAAATGCTAATCTTGTGCCATGTGTCCTTCCTAGGATCAACGACTAGGATTGGCCTCGTGATTTCAGAAATTTGTCTAACACTATACTTCTTGTAACTCTATGATCTCGATCACCCGATGGTCATTAATCCAATCTGCCTAGTGGATCTCCACCGTTGAAACATGATCTTGCTTGCTCGCTTGATTTGAGTCCATATCAGACCGCTCTAAGTGGTGTGCTTGTGCTTACGGCTACAGCTTCTGTGAACAATTACCTAGACGACTAACTGAGGACTCGGGAAAAAAGAATGGACAGTGACATAGGTAAAGAGAGAAGTGATCAATCCTAGAGAAAATAGGTCGATCAAATGGATGAATTCATACAGAAGAAAAACTACAAGCTGAGAGGAAAAACTTACAATCGGGTCTGCAAAAGGAGGAGAGACAGGAAAAATTACACACTTAGGCAAAAACCCCAAAATCACAAGACTCTGACAAGTTTATGTCATAACAGGTTCAATGGGCCATGAAATACTGTCCTGAAGAATGGAAATTACCAGTAGAGTCCAAGAAGCGATCACAAGGTAAGAAACAGGGAGAGGATGGCACATCAAATTAAACAACTAGTCCAACAAAAAATATGAGGAAGGTTGCAGAGAGCCCCAAGAATACTGGAGGGAGAACGACAGTGAAAAAAACTTGATAAAAGAATAGTTCAAAGCCCTCAGCAGAGGAGAAGGATCACACATAATTAAGAAATGGAGGAGTGTAGAAGGAAACTAATGGAGGAGTGCAGAAGGATGTAAATTTTCCTATGTAGGAGGAACTAGGAGGAGGGAGTCTACTAGACATGGACATCCTAGGTACATCATAGTAGAAGAAGACACTTCCCATGAAGAGGAAAATATTGCAGATAGGAGGGTAGTGAAAGACAATGAAGGCACAC
>SNQJ01S0263193.1:0-12108 GCA_010110895.2 Picea sitchensis | reverse complement strand
TTAGTAGAGAAGAGAAGGATTGATTCCACAGGTTTCCATTTGTGATCTCTATCCTCAACACATGTTTTTTTTCTAAGGAATTTACCTTTGGACCATTTGATGCAATAATTGCATGGTTGTGTTTGTTTGATAAATATTGTGCATGGACAACATGGAGAAGACTATGCTATGCCTTGATAGATGACGTTGATGGGAAATGTCCAATTTTATTTTTTACATTATCAAAATAATCTTCTATTGGCTTGACTTTGGCAACCAATATGTTTTCCTCCAAGAAAGAAATTGATTCTTCATACTACATATATTCATGTTATATGGGGAATCACCTTTTATGTAAAAGAATCCTTATGAATGTTTCTTAAAGAATTATATTCTTTTCTTATTGCAAGAAGTTATATATTGTGAGTTGAGGTGCTCTTATGAGTTGTGACATATCTGTCCACCCCAGTGTCTTCTAGGGTAAAGGGGAACTTGATTTTTTTCTCAATTTCCCCACTTAATTTTCCCAGAATAACCAACTTTGATACTATATAATTTCGGCCCTATCATATGATACAATAACAAATGAAAAATTAAATGAAATCCATGCATAACTCATTTAAGCATGCAAAAATATAAAATGAAAAACTAATCTTTAACATAATAACAATTAAGCATGTATACACACATATAAAACTCATATTCAATAGAACACTTATCTTTTAAAGAAACACTAAAAAATTGGCTATTGATGTGGGATGTTCTTCCCAGCTGTAGGCACTATTTCACGTGTGTTGCATTAGGTCTTTATGTAACAGGTCACCCCCGCACTGGGGATATGAGTGTAACGTACCTAGCCTCCAACTAAGCATCATTACATGCATAATACACATTAAATCTGGATGTTTTCTACTTAATTAAATTCATGTAGCTTATCAGTCGTAGATCACACACAAATTTGACCATTGGATTGATACTACAGTTCTAAATGCATTTAATAACATATATTAAACACAAATACAACTGTTCAATCAAAAAACAAACACACAACATTCATAAAACCATTTACACAATGAAATTAACATAATAATAGAACAAAAACACTTAATTGTTAATGCTTACCCAAATGGCTGCAAACAAAGGATGAACCTCCCAGCTATAAGCAATGTTTTTCATTTTATCTCAATAAAATTCCACCCTCGAGCTGAGGCTATGAGTCCACGAGGATATACAACCCATTGGTTGTCCACTCTCCACACACTGCAACCCCAAAACCCAGGTTCTACTCCCACATTAGTTCCAATCCTCTAGCTCTTTCTCTTCCCCACAACCTGCACTAACCAAGGAATGTACCCCCTTCACTGCTCACAGTCCCTCATGTTGTATCATTCATTTATTAGGGTCCCTAGTGCACTTGGTTGGCAAAAAATTCCTCAGCTAGGATCCAAGAAATTTCAGCTACTTCAATAGTTCTCACAATAGCCTTCACAAGGCTCTTGAGATATTTCCTCAACAAGAATTTTCACCATAAGCTTACCACCCGATTTACAAGAACACATGCCTCTTTCTTCACACCAAAAACATGTCCAAACAATGGCTTCCTTAAATTATACCATGGATGGTATTCTTCCCAATCCTATGCTCTCCCTTTGTTGCTCAAAATCTGCATGTAAATATTGTCCCTATTCTGCATACAAATTTCCTCTTCTTCCTTGCTTGCTTGACTCGCACTCTTCTCAAGGATGATTTTAATTCATCCCATGCTCTCCAATAACTATGGGACATGACCACTCACACCCACTCTCACACAATAATTTAAATGATTGGCTTCTCATACACTCAATCAATAAATAGAAGGTTATACACAAAGATAATAATTTTAGGAATGTGGGTTGGATTAATACCCATAATAATTCCCCCCTGGACCCCTCTCTTTTGTAGAATCATATCCCCCCATTGTTATTCATCTCTTTTGTATTGCAACTGACTATTATTACTTTTATTAATTATTTCAATGTTCATAATATACAATTCGACCCCCGACAACATTAAATCAATACAGGCCCTTCACCCAAATAGATTGACTCAACAACCTAATTTACATTTATACAATTACATTATAATTCATGGGGATTAGAAATGGGGATGTTACATCCCCTCCCCCTTATTTTTTCACTGTCCTCAATGCACAACACCCTACATGTGTAATTTCTTTTTACAATTTCGGCTCCCCGACCAATAATCAACATATAGGTTCTCTGGCCCGAAATCACACAGGCATTCCGGCCTACACAAATTACATAGGCACTCTGGTCCCAATACCATAGATACATAGGCATTCTGACCCCCAAAATCATAAATACATAGGTGCTCTGGCCCCAAAACATATATACAAAGGAAAACTGTCCCGAAACATATACATAATCCACTGGCATTCTCCTACAACTATCCCGATTTCCAATAGCTCACTTCCTCTTGAACTTCCCAACCCAAGGAATGACATCCCATTCGTTTATCAGGGTTGACCCAAGGAATGTGCCCCCTTCAGTTTCCTTAGTCCATTGAGCTCCACCATTCGTTTATCAAGGTCTTTTGGCATAGGTAACTAGGAATCTCACTACTGGGAACTTAAGGGAACTCGCTGCTAGGAAAACTATTAGTAAAATAACCAACAAAAACCTTCTGGTTGTAGTTCAACTAACACAAGAGTGCAATATTCAGGCATGAAAACCTGGTTCTTTGATAGTGCAACTCACACAAGAGTTCACTCTTAAGGCCTGACAACCTGGTTCTTCGACAATGAAACTCACTCAAGAGTTCACTCTTCATGTCTGACAACCTAGTTCTTCGACATTGCAAATCACATAGGAGTTCACTCTTCAGGCATGACAATCTGGTTCTTCGACAGTGCAACTCACACATGATTTCACTCTATCAGGCTTGGCAACTTGGTTCTTTGACAATGCAACTCACACATGAGTTCACTCTTCAAGCCTGACAACCTGGTTCTTCTTTCTATACTCACCCTCTAGGCTCAGACAATCCCTTAGGCGATTCATCATTTGATAAGGTGTTCTCACACAGATGAATTTCATCTTACTACTAGAATTCCACTAGCAATGCATAACCTGTGGAAATCATTTCATCTGCATCATATGCAGTAATTATGAGACATCATCATAAAATTTTCATTATAAAATTTCAAATCTATTTTTACATAGGAAAACAAAATTTTCCAAACATGAATCAATTTCTCATAATTGCTTGGTTCTTGCAACAACATGCATCAGTATTCCTTTTGGCTTACACCACTTCCATATCCAAGACCATTCTTCCTGCAATTTTCTCAATTTTCTTGCACCCAAACCAATTGTTAGCATATCGTAACAATTTCCAATTATTAATTTCTCAAATCTGGTTATACAAGAAAATAAAATTTCCCACACATGAGATTTCATCTCATTATGTTTGGTTCTTGTAGTGTTTTGTATTAGTCTTTCTTATGGGCTTACATTATTTCCATATCCAAGACCATTCTTCCTGCAATTTTCTTAATTTTCTTGCAACCGAACAAGTTGTTAATATCTCATGCACAATATTTGCATTCAGTCTATGAAGTTATTTTCAAATTTCTATTAATCTAAGAATTCCATCACTTCCAACTATTATTCATATTAAAAATGGAATTATTCCATTAATCAGATTATCTAGAATGAAGCTATCATTCATGGTATATGCATTATCAACACACCAAGCTTTTCATAACACAATCAAACTTTACCAATAAATAAAACCATTGTGCCAATAATCATGACCACATCTACACAATGAATCCTTACATTGACTCTGGAATACCATATGTTCATGTCATGTATTCCACCATGTGAGTTAAAAGGTATGGCCCATGCCTCAATACCTCATCCAAACTCTTCCCCACAACCTGTCTGATCCTTTGGATTCCTTCCTCTTCAACCCGTACACAACACTAGGAACATCATCCCTTAGTGCTATTTAGTGTAGGAAAAAAGGTTGCAGTCCAAACCTCAATTACAAATGGGAAAACCAATATGCACTTGGACGACACTACATCCTTTCCATATCCATTCTCATCATGGCCTCACACATGACCGTATCTTATGGAATTAATTACTATAACATGAGTAATGTCTCCTAACTTAACTTGATTATGACCTCATAACCAACATAACACATTATGCAATTAATTTTCCATCAATGCATTCAAGCAACACATATTATTTGCATACTCAAGGCCTCTTGCCTTTACATCAATTCGAATATTGAGATTCGACTGAGTAAATTATTACCTCAATTCCCTTCAACAATTGTACGTCATAACAACCTCAAATGCATACCTATATGGCTTCCATCAATTTACTTGATGCTACCTGATCAACTGGTACTTTATAGAAGATCACAAGCTCCTTTTTCCAATCTCTTGATCGACATTCCCACCATCATCATTTTGTCTTTGTATGGATGGATACCATAATCAACAATATCATCATGCGATAATTATGTTTCCTGGATACACAATCCATCATTAGTTTTATTCAAATATCATAGTGTTATCAGACTAATCGGTAAGCGTGGACACAAACTGATCTCCCTAGTTTCACCCTGAAACTATAACAAAACAACACAGAATATAAAACTTTCCCTAAGTTTCAATCATCAAGCATACTAACTAACAAGAGATAAATGAAATACCTTTTAAATGTCGCTTGTCCTCACTATTGTTATCCTCGCTCTGTTCCAAGGCTCATGGGATGCTGAACCTGTAAAAATACACAAGCCAACGAAGTGAAAGTAACAACGTATACTCAACAAAACCTATGTATGTGATCAAGGAGTCATACAATAAAACAAGAACAATTTTATGGGAAAAAAATATATTATTGTATTATAAATATGAAAAGGAGAGTACAACCATATGAATTGATGTTGTAAGGTCCCTTCCAACAGTTCCTTGCTTCCCACACACTTCTTTCTGCACGGATTATGATACCAATAATCTATCTTGACAAAGCAAATCCCAAAGCTACAAAAATTACTCAAGCTCACACCAAAAGCTAGCCAACTCAATCCAACTTTCCCCAAGCTAACTTTTCCCATGAGAAATCTTCTCCTTTTATAAGATGAAAATGATATGATGAGGAGGTTGTGATGATCCCATGAGATCAAGGATCCGACTCAGATCCAAACCGATCGGAGGCCACCTCACCCTCAAAGCTTTTATTCTAGAGCTTTCGAGAAATTCGTCTTTTTCCTTTGTACGAAAATCGTCGCACCCTTAACATTGAGCAAACTGCGACGATGTCACAGGCCACTGTGGTGAAACTTGCAATGATCCTAGATCATCCCACCCTTAACACTAAGCAAGGTGCGATGATCCCTTTTTCTAAGGTTTTTGACAAAGGAAAAGTATAATTTCATCTCTCAGGGAAAATTCATCTTCATTCTTCTTCAGGGATTTAGGCCATTGATCCTTCTAAAGACAAAGGATAGGTTTACATCATTAACAGTCATAGGGGTGACGAAAATAAAGTGTAACAATGAGCCTCGAAAAGTATGAAGTTAGAACAGAGTGATAGCTGAAATACTTTGTCGAGTGTGTGTAGGGAACAAGGAACACGTTGGTCAAAAACCTGCCAACAAACAAGGAAATACAGTACAATAATATATCATCACTGAGGTAGGCATTCCCATACTCAGAATACAAATGACTCAAAACATACATGATGACATGCAAAGATCCATGTCAAGTAAGACAGGTCATGGACACCAAACATACACTATGGATCCATGCCAATATGACTCAAATTTGAACATAGCCACCAAACATACTCTGTGGATATATGTGTTAAAGACTCAAATTTGAACATAGCCACGAGACATACACAATGGATCTATGCAAAATTACAATCTGAATATACTCCAATGCAACCTGAATCTATCATAAAATATCTAGGGTCTTCATCTCCATCACTCTAAAGTACGAATCAAACCATGTGAATACATGTGATGAAGTCGAACATGGTAGAAACCACTTGATTACCGGTCATTAATTAATACCGTTAACAAGTGCGAGGGAAATCACCATTAATTTCAATGACTCCCAAGGTAGTCTAGTACAATCCAATGAATGTAAATTAATGAGCTGAAGTCGAACACTCGGTGGAATCTCTCGATCATGGGTCAATAATGAAAACCCACTGTCGAAAGACAGGAAACCTGCCATTGAGGCATGCAAGTTCCAAGGTACCAATTAGTTTCTAAGTCTAATTCCTGGATAATGAGTTGAAGTCGACAGGAAAAGACCTATCACAAGAGGGCCTTAATGTATCCCCCATCAATGACATGGAACGGGTAAAAATATTTGAGGTATATCAGAGTAACAAGTGATTTAGGACTGACTCAGGGATGGTCGATGCAATAGAAGGCTTAAGGACTACATAAATGTCCGATGCAATAGAAGGATTTCGGGGTTGAACTTCTCTTTGAACATATTGATGACACGACAATTGTCTTGGCAACACTGACTCAACAATAGGGATCACATACCAAAATGTAATCTTATAAAGGAGCATGATCAAGAAACAAGTGGATTTTCCAACCTAGACACAAAGAGAGTGAAAGGGTGTCATGTTCAAAAGAAACTCTTCCATATAATACAAGTTTAGATACATTTCTTTCCCAATTTCCCCCCACCATTTCTAGTGAGTACCTCTTTATTTTTACACAAGCTTGAGGAGGATAGCATATTCTTGAACTGTAAGCTCATCCTTCAGACAAGTCCCTCAGAGTATATTTAACGAACCCTAAGAAGGAGTGGTTCGATCTCATATGGGTCTTTCGATGTTTGTTTAATGAGTCCAAGGAAAGAAAACTCAAGAGTTTTTCAATTTTAGAGAAAAAACACTTAAAGAGAACTCCAACATGTCCTTTTTTCATAAATTAATCTGAAGAGACCGAAAAAGTGATAACCTACCACTCATTAGATGTTTTCTTCAAATGCTTTTACGAGCGTGAAAAGAACAAGGCTGCTTGACCATATTTTCATGTTTAGGGAGCTTGAAAAGAGATTAAAGGGAACTCCAGGGGGTTCCTTTTTCATATAACCTTTACGAGTCCAAAAAAGTGATAAAAGTATACTTAGTTACATTCTCATTGATTTACGAGCACGAGAAATAACAAAGACTAAGCTCAATATTGTTTTCATTTTTACGCAAGATTAAAACAAAACAAAACTATGCTTGGGATAGATTTTATTTTTACACAAGCTTAAAACTAAACAAAACTATGCTTGGACCTGGTTTCATTTTTACACAAGCTTGAACCAGAGGAAACTATGCTTGAGGTAGGTGGTTTCATTTTTACACAAGCTTGAACCAAAGAAAACTATGCTTGCGACTTCCCAATGCACAATCCAGGGATGGTTGGTACTTAGCCCCCAACTTAAGAAGCTAGCGACTTCAGTTCAACATGAATTCTAGAGGCTGTAAGCATTGCCCCCTAAGATTCATTTCATTCAATAGCACAAGTGGAGGAAAGGAAGCTTCAAATACTAGACGAAGGACTTGACTCAAACAAAGAGGGGGAAAACTATTTCATTTTTTAACGAGGTTGCCAAAGAGATGCAAAAAACTATCCTCACAACTGGTTTCATTTTTTAACGAGCTTGGAATCAGAAAACCATACTCAAAGATGGTTTCATTTTTTAACGAGATTGAAATCATAAAACCATGCTAAAAGCTGGTTTCATTTTTTAATGAGCTTGAAAGCAGAAAACCATGCTCACAACTGGTTTCATTTTTTAACAAGCTTGGAATCAGAAAACCATGCTCAAAGCTAGTTTCCTTTTTTAATGAGCTTGAAATCAGAAAATCATGCTCACAGACTCTCTTCTTGATCATGGCTTCCAAGAGGACATTTCTCTGGAAGGACACCATGTAAAGGGACAAAACTCAGTCATGACCTCCAAGAGATCTTCACTTGATGGAAGAAACACACTCTGGAAGGAACACATGTCGAGGGTTGTGATAGGGGTAAGGAGGTCAGTCTCCAATAGTCCTACAGAAGAGATCACCATTTCAACTACCAGATCCAAGCCATAAGGGAGTGAGCTTATAGTGAGAGGCTCATCTGTATCGACAACTGGAAGCATGGGAGATAACACCACATAATTGACCCATGGAAGGGGTGATATCAAATGCATATAGGAACCATTTAGGGAAGTCATTCAGTTGATGGTCAAGTTAGGACCAACAAATGAAAGTTGATCAATAGTCACTACTCTTCCATCGTGAGGGAAATATATCACACGAAAAAGAGTGGACACGATAGATTTCATGGCATAAACATAATCTCTCCCAAGGAGTAAATCAAAATCCAAGGGGTCTTAGACTACCATAACATCAATAAAGACAGTTTTCCCTCCCAAAGTTATGGGAAACTAAGGAAGGGTCCCTAAAGGGTGATTGGATCTTCTGTTAAAAGCTAATAGATTCTGTGTAACTGATACAAGTTGAGGATAACCCAAATCTTGCAAAGCAATAGAGGACAAAATACTAACGGATGAACCTTCATCTATTAGTGTCTGAGGAACATCCCGACTACAAACTTGTACTGTAATCGTGAAAGGAATGTGAGAGAGAAGACGAGGTCTAGTTAACGCACCCCAATAAAAAAGGATGGACTCATTACTTGGAGGGGGTTCCATGGGAGAAGGA
Source organism: Picea sitchensis (assembly GCA_010110895.2). Taxonomy (NCBI): domain Eukaryota; kingdom Viridiplantae; phylum Streptophyta; class Pinopsida; order Pinales; family Pinaceae; genus Picea; species Picea sitchensis. Next base: position 3,379 of record SNQJ01S0263193.1, on the reverse strand, counting down.
GGAATTCCCCCCAACACGGTAGTGTCTGTATCAACAAGAAAAACTTAAGCAGCATCATGTTTACTCTCTAGCGGGAGATTAGGATCGACCGATGATGAGATCAGATCGACCACTTGGGTTTGATTCTCCAAGGGGAGAATGGGGTCAACGAGTGGAAATGGATCGACCACTTGGGTTTCACTCTCTAACGAGAGAGTGGGTTTGACCGAAGATGGGATTGGATCAACCACTTTGTCAACTGGTGCAACTAAGGACGTGACCAGATTGACTACATCATCAACTAGACTGACCGACGAAGGGACCAAATTGATCATTCCATCAACTACAGGTGGTTTGAGAGTAAGCTTCCAATAAGAAGCTGGAAGTTGAGGTTGGGAAACAGTCATGTCTTCCAGTAATTTCGAGGCTTCGTCCATACGAGGGAAAAGGTGAGTTTGATGACTCCCTCCACATAACATACACGGGAACTTGACTCTACGTTTCTTCTTCCCAACGATATCCTAACTAGTTGACAGGAGGTCATCAACATGTTGTTCAGAGGTTGACAACATGGGCTGGTGAGGGCGTGTAGGCCATGTTTCTATAACCTTGGATAGACCAGGGAAATTCTTAAGAAGATGCCTACCCTTACAAATCCTGCAAGGGTACTTGGGATTATGGGTTGTTTGGGTGATCTTGGCATCATCAACACTCCCAACATGATTAACAGTAATTGGTTGCTTTCCAACATGGCTGGAAGTGGTTGGAAGTTTGGACCCTTTCTTATCTTTGTTCTTCTTAATATTCCTTTTCTTCTTCTTCTTTTCCACCGTGTTACTAGCTGTAGAGCTTTCACTCGGCGAAGAAGATGAAACGAAAGAAGACCTTGCAAGTGAAGAAGGCGAATAAGATCTTACTGGTGAATATGGTGAAGGATCAACATGAGGTTTATGCTCTTGGGGGGAAGTGCTTACAACTGAAGCAGTAGCTACAGTCGGGATTACCTGAGTGGAAAACAACCATACCGGTAATCCAATTGTGAGACCTGGAAGGCTCAAAGTAGCGATGTAAGGAGGACCAATGTTTCCGTAAGAAGGAAAAACAAAAGGTTCCCCGGAGTAGGGGTTGCTTCATTGGTCATTTCGGGAAATGACGCCATTAAGCACAGATCCAACCTAGAGTATGCTAGGGAAAAATAAATAACACATGCTAAAAAATCTAGGAAGCAAACAAACAAACAAAATCTTTTCACAATGAACACACTAGTTGGTGATGAAATCCAACGTTGCGAGAACAATGTAAGAAGGGGCTGAGATAGAGCGGGTGGAAAAGTTACTTTGAAGACCTGCTTAATGGACTTACGCCTTGGTGCAAACTCCCATACATAAACATGGGTGTACCCTCCAAGGAGCCTGGGTGAGTTTGGCCAACGTCGATTCTAGGTACCTTGAAGTCTTGCCCCTCCACACTCACCTCGTGTAAATACTCTAAAGAGATAGGCCACTAATGTTACCAACTACTACAATGATGCCTGGGGAAACAATCGACAGTCTGATCCACGCGCAAAGGCAGGGTATCTAAGCCTGAAATCTACTCAAGAATGTCCCCTCAAGATTTTATTCTCAAGTGACCCCCAATAATACACGCAATCTCTACATTAAGGCCAACAAAGCAGGGTGAGTAACTCTGTCGGTCCTAATGTGACCTTGTGATTAACCCTTGTGTTAGAAGGGCTTCCTAAGAAAAAATGTAATAAGTGGATTTACCGCTCCCTAGCACAATATTCTATGTTTGTTTGATAGCTTTGGAAATTTATCTTTTACACCTATTCCAAATCCCTACAACTAATCTAATGCAGGTTTGCTACCAAAAAATATAAAACAGTCTAATCAATTTTTATAAGCACTTTATTTTAAGGTTGTTGTTTACTCAATAGGAAAATGGTGTGGACTAAATGATGTTTTGACTGACTCTAAACAATTCAAATAAATGAGAATGCAAATATTTCACTTCGATGAAAGCTATATTACGAGAAGGAGAAAACATTTATCATTCCCAGATGCACAATGTCCCAAGATTTTATTAAACTCATAAATATCAAGATCTTCAAGAAATGATCCAAAGAGATTGTACACCAATACACAATTCTTGCACCCCCCCAGCCATGAGGGGGAAAATATTTTAAGATTTCAAGACCAAAAATGCCAAAAACCATGCAATTTTGCTGCTTCAAATGCAAAGATGCCCCCAATCTAATGCAAAGAAAATTTTTATTTTGTTTTTTGTTTCAAAGATAGCTAAAAGTAGATTCAAAGCTGTCAAGCAGACTGTAATCAGACTCAACAAATCACCCCAAACACTTATCACAGATCTGGGTAAGGAAATCCATCAACAAGTAATTTTTTTCACAAAATCATCGCAGGCCAGAGAACAATACAGTGCGAAAACGTCGCACTATGTCTAAATTCAAAGTGCATCGATCCTCAATCGTTGCATTGTCCCTCAAAGCAGGGTGCGACGATCAAAGGAAAAATGGAAAAAATAAAAAGCAAGAAGGTTTTCTAGTGAATTTAAACAGTCAAAGAGTTCATTTGGATCTCCCAGTGACTCAGAAAACAGAACCTAGGAAATCAAAGAAAGAAAGAAAGACAAACTAGGAAAAACATTTGTTCCCCAATATGGTCGCCAATTTTGTTATCAGACTAATGGTAAGTGCGAACACAAACTTATCTCCCTTGTTTCACTCTGAAACTAGAACAAAACAAGATATAATATAAAACTTTCCCTAAGTTTCAATCATCAAGCATACTAACTAACAAGAGATAAATGACATACCTTTTAAATGTCGTTTGTCCTTGCTAGTGTTATCCTTTCTCTATTCCAAGGCTTATGGGATGTTGAACCTGTAAAAATACATAAGCCAACAAAGTGAAAGAAACAACGTATACTCAATAAAACCTATGTATGTGATCAAGGAGTGATACAATAAAATAAGAACAATTTTATGGGAAAGAAATATAGTACTGTATTATAAATATTAAAAGGAGAGTACAACCAGATGCCTTGATGTTGCAATGTCCCTTCCAACAGTTCCTTGCTTCCGACACACTTCTTACTCCCCAGATTCTGAGACCAACAATCTATCTTGACAAAGCAAAGCCCAAAGCTACAAAAATTACTCAAGCTCACACCAAAAGCTAGCCAACTCAATCAAACTTTCCCCAAGCTAAATTTTCCCATGAGAACTCTTCTCCTTTTATAAGCTGAAAATGATAGGGTGAGGAGGTTAGGATGATCCCATGAGATTAGGGACGCGACTCAAATCCAAACTGATCGGAGGCCACCTCACCCTCGAAGCTTCTATTCTAGAACTTTTGAGAAATTCCTCTTTTTCCTTCGT
>SNQJ01S0263192.1:0-12108 GCA_010110895.2 Picea sitchensis | reverse complement strand
CATAGACTGAGATAGTCTTTTGGAGGTCCAAAAGCTTCCCAATGGGGAGGTGTGATCAGGGGATCAAATTTTGCTCAATTTTCAAAGTGCTCAGAATGCTACGAAAATAGTGCCATTGCGTCCGTCTCGTCTTCCTGATTCCGACGGTATATTTACTTTCGCAAACGGAGTCCGTATGGAAGAGATATCACGATCTGTCCGCCAAGACAAACAAGCAAAATTTTGGATGTTGACTGTACCTTGTCCGTACAGTCCGTACAGCCACGTGGCAGGGTCGTACCATCATGATGACATGGCAGAGGGAAGATGTGGCGCATTTGTATTGGTTGTGGTTGTCCAATTGGATGTTGACACGTGTCGTTTTGGCAGCGAATGAGATGAGGGCACGTGGCCCAATGCTTGGGCACCACGTGTCCCTCGTTGGTTGGTCTATAATTGTTATGTAAAACTAATTGAGGCCACGGGGTTCGACCCCTGGACCTCCCACAACATAATGCCTTTACACTTTCCGCTAACCGTTATGCCGACCGTTGGTTCTTGTTGCATATGCCAACGCACATATATTTATTATGGTGTGTTATTGTAATTGGAAAGGGGCGCGGGCCGGGGCCGAGCCCCGACCCATGGTTTCATTACAATACATATGACCGAATATATATTAGCCCGGAATTGTTGGCGCGCACGCATACTTTGGATTGCAATGTATTCCATTGCATATATGTATATGTATTAAAGTTTGCATATGATATAAACATACACGTGGGGTATTGAACCGTGACCAAAGTTTTAATATGCGCGTGGTTTGACCGGTGGGTTGAACGTGCGGGAAGTTACACGGTTATACAATGGAGTAACCACCTTTTTGCCGAGCCCAAGGTCCTATGAGCCATATGACTGAGTGCCGAGGCGGTTAGGGGTTGGAGGCACCTTAACCGTCCTACGGTTTGCACCGTTGGCGCGGTTGCGCCCGGTGCCAAGTTTTTATGCTTAAATGAGCGTGTGAGCTAGGTTTGAAGAACAAGGGTGCAATTTGTAGAACCAGAGACAACAAAGTTGAAGAGGGAGACTTCAAGGAGGCTAACTTCTTTATTTTTCGACCGATTGAGGTGCCGAAAGAGCCCAGACAGGGGTTTTGGGACGCTGCGGAACCATTGGAGCAGTCGGTTTGTCATTTTGAGCATTGTAAGGCATTTTTTTGAGCACTTTGAGAAATTTAATAATAATGATCCATTGGAAGCTGGACTAGGAGATGTAGCCCGGAGTGGGGTGAACTCCTTTATCAAGTTGTTGTGTTTATGTGCTGATGTTCAATGTTTTATGTTGTTGTCTATGTGTATTTTTACCTAAGTAATCCTTTATTATGTGTTGCAAATTGATTCGGTTGCTTTAAAACACATAACATTTCACTTGCAATAATTATTCAAGTTTTTCAAGTCTTCTTCATTTTTAGATCACTTATTTATAACTAAGACAACTGAAGAGGTGAATGGGATGTTGCTCGGTCTAATGTGTCCCATCGCTAGCAATTCCTTGATTGATTTCTCTATCTCATCCTTGAACCTCCTAGGATGATGATAAGGGGGTGTGATCATAGGTTTGGCCCCCTCCTCCAACTCAATGGTGTGCTCAAACCCTTTGTCAGGTGGTCTCCCCGGTGGAATCGACCCAAAAACTTGTTGATGTCGTCCCAACAAATTTCTGATCTCTATATGATACTATTATCAACCCTCTGAATCCATCCACGTAGTGATCAAGCACTCTACGACATATGTTACCTCCCCATGTATGAATATCCTCTCCATCCTCTTGGCTGACACTATCCTGGGTGCTCCTGTTGACATACCTCTTAGAACAACCTTCTTCCCATCACATAAAATGTGTCTCTCACTGTGTAGTTTCCTAACTTTATCTCCAAGTCTGGAACTCGGTCTAGACACTCCACCATGTGGCCATCTGCTACTGTAACATCAAACCCCTCAAACTCCTTTTTCTGAAGTGCACGTCTCGATACCAATGAAGTGCCAATGAAGTTGTGGGTGGCCCCACCATCTATTAGGGTGATTACTCATTGCCCCTAAATAGTTCCTCTAATCCAGAGGGTATCATACCTGGGAACACTTGAAAGGGTCACTATGACTCCTCCCTTTGTTGGTTTATGTCTGTTAGCCTGCTCAGGAGGTTGTGGAACTACCGGTGGGTGGGCTCCTATTAGTGCATGTGGTCTATGGGGAGGTTGCTCCTCTACTTGGGCCGACTCCTCCTATGAGCTAGTAGATCCACTGTCTTACTCCTCCTCCTCACTGTCCACACTATATATTGCCACCTGAATATAATGAATCTCTCCCTTGCCCATGCACCTATGGCCTGGGACCCAAGGGTCTCTGCAGTTGAAGCAAATCTTCTTCCTCATAAATTCTCACCTCATCTCATCATCCAGCTTCTCCTTTCCCTTCCATTCTCTATTGAATGGCTTCCTGTCTTGATCCTTCTGTGGTACGAAGGGTTTGGAAAGGGGTTTAGTCTTTGGCTTTGATTCTTCCAAATCTTGAGTGCATAGGATGGCATCCTGCAAGGTATGATGCTTGTATGCCTTCACCCATCCTCTTAAAGGCTCTATGATTCCCTCTATGAATAGCATGATCAGTCTAGGCTCGGATATATCTGTAACTTCCACGTCTACCTGCTGAAACTCTATGATGAATGCCTCTTTTGTGCCAGTTTGTCTCTACTAGTGTATATCCTTGAAGTGGATCTCAAGATCCCTCCTGTCAAACCTGTCCATGAGTCTCTCTGTGAACTCCCTATAGGAAGTGATGTGATTGTGACCCAATGTCACCAATCCATGATGCCACCACTCGTGTCCCTCACCCTCCAAGTGTAAGGTAGCGAAATTGATGGCCTTTGTCTCGATCATCTGGTTGAGCTTGTAGTATGTGTCTAGCTTATGTACCCAAGCTTTGGTGGTGCATTTGGATGATCTGTCGAAAGAAGGTATGGTGAGCTTACCAAATTTTTGATGAAATCAATGTTATGCCCATGTTGTTGTTGCGGTCCTCCTCTCTGTGGCTCTTTGGGGAGGTTCCTGAGTCTGATCCCACAATACTCGACTAGGGTCATCTCCTGATCGAGGTCACGGACCAATGCTACATACTCCCTACTATACTCTACAATGTCCTATGCATGAGTGGGTGACCTCTGTGTTATCGACAGTCGTGATGCTATTGGGGGTTCCCTTTAGAAACTGGGAAACAAAGGTTTGGGAATCCTACTCGAAGAGATGTATGTGTGAATAGGAGACTGGGGTCTACTTCCTGCCCCTGAGTTCCCCTGTAATGCATGTGGGGCTTGTCTGCTCGAGGTTCCCACTATAGCCAATCTATCAGCCACCTGTGCCAATGACTGAGTTGTGGCTCGCTGACTAGCTACCATATCGTTGATAACTTGCATGAATGTTTCCACTAGCTCCATGGGGGCCTTACCATTGCCCTCTGGTCACTCATATATGTCTCCTAGCATCCTCTCTTCCTCACGTTCAACCTCACACTATGCCCTTCTATCTGCTTCCCTGTGCGCCTCTTCCTCTTCCTCTGAGCTGGGAGGGAAAGGAGGAAATTCATGCCTAGGCCTTCTTTCCTTGCACCTATTGTAAGTGACATATTCATCACCTGCGTGCTCATGACCCTCTGGGTCTTCTGCTACACTCATCGTCTTTAATCACAAACTGGCAGGACTAAAGCTTTGATACCACTGTAATGTTCCTGAATTGACTAGTCGAGGAAATGTTGCTAATGTGTGTGTAGGATTAATGGTTTACAACATATAAATGATCATACAAATAAAAAAATGCAACAAAGACTGCAAATGTATATTATGATATCTTTACAGAGTAAAAATTTTGAATGCAGCTGAATAAAATGAATCACTCGGTTAGATCAAATGAAAAAAGGACCTTAGCTGGAATACAATAAGAAAACTAAATGACAATACTCGATAATAGATGACCATTGCGGGATCACTGGATGAGCTGGAACTATGGAAGCTTGCATGGTAACCGCTGAAAGTCCGGAAATTTTTCCCTAGTGGATAAACCTCTCGGAATGGCCTAAAAATTGTCCCAATTGGTGTGCCCTACTCTAACTCTCAATCCTAGTGACTGACCAGCCCCTCTGCTGGTGTGTCTAGACCCCGGATGGATCCCCCTGGGGGAATGCGCCCCTTTCACACTGGAAAACTACGCCCTAGTGATTCCACTATTAGAATATGACGAGGAACTAGGAGAAAGATGTGCCTTGCCTTCCTCTCAACTGGGTCAAAGGGGAATCTCTGAACTCTCCCTGGATGGGACAAGTCGATCCACTGAACCTCCTCAGAAGTTGCACCCTCACCCTGGATAAGTGTGCCCTTGCTGATGTAACCTGTGTAACTATTGTTGAAGAATGATGGAAGACCTGTGTGATCTTCCTGGTGACTAGGGTGTGTCTCTCAACACTGAAATTAGCCAACTAGTGTCTTCCTCCTGGAATTCACTGAACTATCTCTCCTGAGATGTACTTCTCTCCTCAATGACAAGTCAAAATCTGCATAATGATGAATTAAGTCGTTGACCCTTCTCTTATATATTTTTGAAACCCTAATTCATTGTTGAAACCCTAATTCATTGTTAACTTCTAAATTTATCTCATTTGTTCTATTTTTAGCTCATATTGGCTTAAAAGCAATTTTAACTACTTAAAAGCGATTTTAACTACTTTTAGCTCAATGTCACTTTCCGAACATAACACCTTTGACTGGAGTGACCTCTAGTAACCATGTTTACCCCTTTTCTGGCCCTGGCTATAGTCTAACGGAGCGGTTTAGACCATTAATCCTCCTCTCTGGAGCTCCTATTTGGAAAGGGACATTACAGCCACCAAGAGCCACTACCCTGGTGTGCTGACCAGATGAGTGGTAATGTCATGCCGCTCCATGCCCATGGTCATAATAGGTCGGCTCGTGATGCGACCTCCTATCCATCAACTAGTACCTTGAGTGTTTATGTTATCTTGTGGGTCCCCTTTTCTTGTTGAGAAGATTTTCACTGCTTTCTCTTGGGATCCCTGAGCGAAGCATCTTGAAGGTTTCAAAATTGTCTTTTAACTCTTGCCAGCTACTTTTACCCTCTAGGAATTTAGCCCCTTCTTCCCACGAGGTAAGGTACAACCTGTAATGTTCCTAACTTGGCTAGTCTGGGAAATATTGCTAATCTGATATGCCTACTGTAGATAATTCATCGTTACAACATATAAATGATCATATAGATAGTAAATGAGACAAAAGACTACAAATCTTATATTATGATATCTCTGTGAGTACAATGTCGAATGCAGCTGAGTAAAAAAAATCACTCGGCTAGATCAAATGACAAAAGGATCTTAGCCGGAATACAATAGAAACTAAAACAATAATACATGATACTAGAAGGATGTTGTGGAATGCAATGGATGAGATGAAGATCTATTGCAGGCTACGAAAACTCATACAACAACTATTGCAAGTCTGGAAAGTTCTCCCTTGTGGCTAAACCTCTCGGAATTGCCTGGAAATTGTCCCAAATAGTGTGTCTTCCTCTACCTCTCCATCTTGGTGACTGTTTGGTCCTCGATTGGTGTGTTTAGACCCCGGATGGATCCCCCTAGGGGAATGCACCCCTCTAATACTGGAAAATTGTGCCCTAGTGATTCCACTGTCGAAATCATCTAGTAAGTGTCTCGAATTGATCGCCCTGGCCTACTGTGAAATGGCTCGGAAGGGTTTCCTTGGATCTGATCTGATGATCGTTCGGGAACCCCGAATGTGTCCTCCCCAAGTGTCGCACTCCCAATGTCCAGAAAATGTGCCCCTAATGATTCCTCTGTTGGAATATGAGGAGAAACTAGGAAAAATATGTGTATGGCCTGCCTCTCAAATGGGTTGGAGGGGAATCTTTGAACTCTCCCTGGATGGGACAAGTCAATCCACTAAACCTCCTCAAACGTTGTGCCCTCTCCTTGAGCAAGTGTGTCTCTACTGTTGAATCCTGTAGAACTATTGTTCAAGACTGATGGAAGACCTGTGTGATCCCCTCGGTGACTAGGATGTGTCTCTCAACACTGAAATCAGCCACTGGTGTATTCCTCCTGGAATCCACTGAGCTACCTCTCCTAAGATGCGCCTCTCTCCTCAATGACAAGTCAAAACTTGTATAATGATGAATTACGTCATTGTACCTTCTCTTATAGTTGCCTGAAACCCTAATTCATTGTTGACTTCTAATTTTAGCTCATATGTTCTATTTTTAACTCAAGTTGGCTTAATAGTGATTTTAACCACTTTTAGCTCAATGTCACTTTCCGATTATAATGCCTTTGACTAGAATGACCTCTAGTTACCCTATTTACCCCTTTCTGGCCCTGGCTTATAGTCTAATGGGGTTGTTTATACCATTAAGCCTCCTCTCTGGAGCTCCTATTTGGAAAGGGGCATTACAGTCCTCCCTTCCCGAAATTGTTTTCCCTCAAGTAATACCAATCCAAGGTGTTGCAACACCTGCTTGCTCTCCCAAGTAGCATCCTCTACTGGAAGCCCTCTCCATCTGACCAAACACTCTTTGATGACCCTGCTCCTCAGTTTCTTCTCTTGAAACTCCAGTACCTCTTACGGAACCAACTCTAGTTGTCCCTACTCGTCCAATGGGGGAAGATCCTTTGATGTGCTGATGAATTGTCCCACTGCCTTCTTGAGGCAAGATACATGGAACACGTTATGAATCTTTCTCCCCTTTGGAAGCTCTAGCTCATAGGTAGCCTCGCCTACCTGGTGCATGATCTTGTAAGGTCCATAAAATCTAGGCTTGATATTCTCAACCCCACTCTTCTTCATAGATGATTGTCTGTAAGGTTGGAGTATCTAGAAAACCAAATCCCCAACCTCAAAGATGTGCTCTATCCAATGCTTATCCGCGTTCATCTTCTGTCGATTATGTCTTGTCTGCAGGTTCTCTTTTAGCAATTTGAGAATCTCCCAACTCTTTGTGATCCAATCCTTGGCCTACGGATCCATTCTCTCTGTGAAATCCAAGTCTATCAAAGTGGGAGCATCGTACCCGTACAACGATCGAAAGGATGTAATACCAATCGACATGTTGAAAGTGGTGTTATAACAGTGCTCTCCTAAATACAGCCACCTGACCCATGTTCTCTGTTGTCCACCCACACAGTTCCTCAAATACCCTTCAACCCACTTGTTGATGATCTTGGTATGCCCATCTATCTAAGGGTGATAGCTAGTGTTGGGTGTCAACTCGGTCCCCACCAATCTAAACAACTCCCTCCAGAATGTCCCAATAAACCGACTGTCCTTTTCGTTGATGATGTTCCTCGGTAACCCATGAAGTCTGAAGACCTCTCTGAAGAATAACTCGACTACCTGAAATGCATTGTACTATGTCAGTATGGCATAGAAGTGAGAAAACTTGGTCAATCTGTCGACCACTACATAGATGCAGTCCTTAACCTGGAATTTGGGTAGGCCTGTGATGAATTCCATCGATATGCTCTCCCATTTTTGCTCTGGAATGGGAAGTGGTTGAAGTAGCCCTGTTGGAAGTGTATTCTCTAACTTGTTCTATTGACAAGTCACACACTCACTGATGTACCACATAACGTCCTGTTTAAGGCCCTTTCATGAGAACCTCTCTCTGATCTACCTGTATGTTTTAAAAAAACCCTGATGGCCTACTAGTGGTGAATCGTGCACTGCTACGAGGATCTTCTTCTTGAGCCATGAATCCGGTACCAAGTAGACTTTGTCCTTGTAGAATACGACATCTTCAATGACCCTGTACCTGTCATCCTGAATCTTTCCATCCAGAATATCGCAAGAGAACTAGTTCTTGGAATATTCCACTAACAAGGGGGATTTCCAATCCACTGAAATCTCCATCAAAGAAATTGGCGTAGTTCTCTCTATGAACTCCCTGTAGAATATGATGTGACTGTGTCCCAACATCTCCATGGTGCCTCCACTCGTGTGCCTCACCCTCCAAATGTAGGGTAGCGAAGTTGATGGATTTTGTCTCAGTCACCTGGTTGAGCTTGTAGTACGTGTCTATCTTTTGTACCCAAGCTCTGGCTATGTATTTGGACGATCCGTCAAAAGAAGGTATAGTGATTTTACCAACTTTTTGGATGAAATCAATGTTATGTCCCTGATTTTGTTGTTGTCCTCCTCTCTAAGGATCTCTGGGGCGGTTCTTGAGTATGAGTCCACAATACTCGACCAAGGTCATGTCCTGATGGAAGTCACAACCCAATGCTACATACTCCCTCTGATACTCTACAATGTCCTCCACCTGAGTGGGAGGCCTTTGTGCTCTCATTTTTTGTGTTGTTGTCGGGGGTTCCCTCTAGAAACTCGAAAACAATGGCCTGGGAATCCAACTTGAATATGTATATGTGAGATTAGGTGTTTGGGTTCTACTGCCTTCCCCTAAGTTCCCATGTGTTGCATGTGGGGCTTGTGTGCCTGGGGTGCCTAGTATATCCAATCTATCAGCCATTTGTGCCAAGGACTAATTCATGGTCTGTTGATAGACTACCAGATTGTTGATTACATACATGAAGGTTGTCTCTGGTTCCATGGGGGCCTTACCACTGCTCTTTGGTCTCTCATATCTGTCTCCTAACATCCTCTCTGTGTCATGCTCAGTGTCACGCTCTTCCTTTCTCTCTGCTTCTGTGTGTGCCTCTTCCTCTTCCTATGAGCTGGGAGGGAAAGGGGGGAACTCAGGTCTAAATCTTCTCTCCTTGCATCTGTTGTAAGTGACATATTCATCACCTATGTGCTCACGGCCCTCTAGTTCCTATGCTACACTCATTGTCTTTAGTCATGGGCTGGCAAGACTAAAGCTCTGATACCACTGTAATGTTCCTGACTTGGCTAGTCTGGCAAATACTTCTAATATTATATTATATGTCTCGGAATTGCCTAGAAATTGTCCCAAATAGTGCACCATGCTCTACCTCTCAGTATTGGTGATTGTCGAGTCCTCTACTAGTTTGTCTGGAGCCCAGATGGATCCCCTGGGGGAATGTGCCCCTTTGCTACTAGAAAATTGCACCCTAGTGATTCCACCATAAGAATTATATTGTAAGTGTCTCGAACTGATCGCCCTAGCCTACTATGAAATGGGTCGGAAGGGTTTCCCTGGATATGATCTGATGATCGCTCGGGAACCCCTAATGTGTCATCCCCAAGTGTCGCACTCTCAATTTTCGTAAAATGTGTCGCTGATGATTCCTCTATCAGCATCTAATGAGAAACTAGGAAAAATATGTGTATGGTCTGCCTCTCAAATGGGTCAGAGGAGAATCTTTGAACTCTCCCTGGATGGGACAAGTCGATCCACTAAACCTCCTCAGAAGTTGTGCCCCCTCCCTGAATAAGCGTGCCCCTGCTGCTGAATCCTTTAGAACTATTGTTGAAGACTAATTGAAGACATGTATGATCTCCCCAGTGACTAGGGTGTGTCTCTCAACACCGAAATCAGCCACTGGTGTATTCCTCCTGGAATCCACTAAGCTATCTCTCCTGAGATGCGCCTCTCTCCTCAATGACAAGTCAAAATCTGCATAATGATGAATTAGGTCATTGTACCTTCTCTTATAGATTCCTGAAACCCTAATTCATTATTGACTTGTGATTTTAGCTCATTTGTTCTATTTTTAGCTCAAGTTGGCTTAAAAGTGCTTTTAGCCACTTTTAGCTCAATGTCACTTTCTGATTATAACACATTTTAACTAGAATGACCTCTAGTTACCATGTTTACCCCTTTCTGGTCCTGGATATAGTCTAACGGGGTTGTTTAGACCATTAAGCCTCCTCTTTGGAGCTCCTATTTGGAAAGGGACATTACACAACCCTTCATAGTGTAGCCAATCCCAATGTCCAAAAAGGAAAGGGGAGATGAAAGGAATAAAGATATAAAGTGGTAAGTACGGAGGGAACGGACCGATGACTCTTCAAAGATCCACCCAATAGAAACCCATCCTAAAGGGAAATCAACTTACTAGGGAACTGTGTCACCCTTCCAGGTTTGAACAAGGCAAAGAACATAATTTCCAAGCAAATGTCATGAAATGAAGAAGGATTCAAATACAACATGTGTGCTTCAAAAATCAGAGCGATACATACCATGATACTCGAACTCATTACCTCATGGAGCAAGACTCGCTGCTACTTCAGGACCAGGCTGGTGTGATGGATACTGTTGTTGGTGATATATGGAGTGCACTGAAGAAAAGAGGGCCCCCCCGGGGCCATGCTTAAGTCGTCTGGATCTCGGTACTCCATGTCTGGGACCTGTGGGCCTCGAGATGTGATCTCCTTAGTTATCGGCTAGGGGATAACAGTCCCTCAAGAACATCCCTCCTTTTTGTGCTCTTCAATGTGTGTAGCAACAGATTTATGCTCCTTGGACAGAGTTTGACTATTGGATAGCTCCCAAACAAGCCAACAATCTACAGGGGTTTAAGAGGATATTACTTTCTTATTCTTGGATCCTAATATCACATAGTAGTTCATTTTCCATACCTCCATGGATCCTATAAGAGTTGGGCAGGTTTTTCTTTCTCAAGAACTCCCCTTTCTCTTCAAGAACTCCATTTTCTCTAGCTCCCCTCTCCTAATTTGAATTTGCATGAATGAATGGGTGAATGGGGTGAGAGGGAGGAGTCTTTCCTCCACTCCCTTCTTGGTTCCTTGATGATAAAAGGTGGTTACTACAAAGTAGGAAGTAAGCTTGAGTATAGGAGATAATTATTTGGAGTAATTAACTCATTTCATTGGGCTCCTATTTTAATTAGCATAAACATTAGGATAAAGTGGGAATAGAACAATCACATGGAAGAGGGTTATGGATAGTATATGACACCATCATAACACATAGGTCAAACCCCCTTTGGACCCCTTACCTTTCCCCTATGTTGGACTCATAGCCCCTTATGTGCTTTGCCCCAATCAATGTTGGAACCTTTTATTAAATTCAAAATGGTGATGTTAATGTCTTTCAAAATCATCATGACAGTCTATCTCATGGTGTGTAACAAAACATAGTAATGAAAATCATAAATACAAAATATACATAATCAAGTTCAAGACTTCCAAAGGTCAAAATTGGGATATTACACAAGGTGACTGTTCAAATCTCCCAAGTACTTGATAAACACTTTAGGACTCTTAAGAGATATCCCTAATCGGATTTCTATTTTTGGAACTTTGTAGTGAATTTCTACACTCTGTTGTCATCCTAATACACACATACAAATGTGGAGAAGTCTCCAACCCACTTGGTGTGTCCTTGGAGGCATAAACCCGAATCCAGATCCATTGTCACCTCAATCTAGACTCCTTCCATCTAGGCTCACTCCTAGGGAAGCCAAGGGGGTAGACCCTATTAAACTATGCGAATAATTTATTAGTTCTCGGAGTTAATTGATTTGTTGATTAGCATTACACAACTCAATGACAAGAAACCAATGCAATATTCAATATTTCAATGACAAGAAAACCTTTATTTATTAAACCACAATTAGACCAGTGCCTAAAGATTCCACTTATTCCAATATACACAAAATAAAAATAAGTTTACAAGAATAAAACAAATTAAGAACTATCTACACAATGAATTAAAAAAGCAACTTCATACGATTACTTTAAAACAATGAATGAATAAACAATGCTTATAACTAAATCAATATAAATATTTACACATGAAAATAACTTGCATAGAAATGAATGGAATGTAATAAATTGCAAGGAAATGTAAATGTTGTGCAAGTGTTTAGGTTGCTTTTAGTTAATTTTAAATTTCTCTTTAGCTTATTGGTTTAGATGTGAAAAGTTGCAAGCCTAAGCTATGTGACTACCCCAAGTCCTTATCCCTTAGCCAAGAGGAAATGTTGGGTGCTCAACAAGAGAACAACAAGGTTCTCCCCTAGCTCCAGAGGTCAAGTCCAAAGTGCTTAGGCACTCAACAATGAGGACACTTAGTGTCGTGAAACTGTCATCGGCCTCAACCCCTTATAGCCTCCA
>SNQJ01S0263191.1:1601-12108 GCA_010110895.2 Picea sitchensis | reverse complement strand
CTGATACCACTCTGACGCAAGTCGTGAGTATCAGAGTACTTTCCTTTCTCCTTCCCTTCTCTCACCTGTAATATACAGAAAAGACTTCAGGGCTCTGATACCACTCTGATGCAACCTTCCCTCAATGGCGGCACGGTCGCTCCACCAGGACCTTCACTTCTCTGCAGCCCGAAGGGTTTAAACCCCTCCTATTCCCCTCGGGAATTATTTACCCATAGAAATACTACCACGCGATTCCCCCTTCAGAAATCGGGAGATCGGGTCTCGCGATATCGTGAGGTTCGTGACCCTGCTCTTGGTCACTCAACTGCCGAACCCCGAATACCGACGGTCAACGGTCAATGCTTCGGGATATCGCCGCTCGCGACACCGAACGCTTATGTTTTGAACCTCCAAGTACCGAGGTGTCGATCCCCGATGTGAGGCTACCTGTTCTCCACTTAATCTCCCGGGGCCCCACGCTGCCACGTTGATCTCGGGACTTCGCGGATTGCGGATCCACGATACCAAGTTCTCTGCTCCTAGAAACCCCGAATACCGAAACTCCGATGCTCCGGATTCGTGCCACCTGTCCTTCCGACGATCGATGGCTCCGATCAAGTCGGGGAATCGCACTTCGCAATTTCGACGTGAATGTGATTTTTTCACTCACCAACCCCGATATGCCGATATGCGACGGCAATGGCTTTCTCCCAGCACCTGCGAGTTAACCTCCTCGCAGCTCCTTAGTGATCTGACAGTCTGTGGGGTTTCGCAACTTTCCTCTTCGACTTCAAGTCATCGATTCTCTTCCTCTGAAGAGTTCTCCGCTTCGTCACCCTGTCCAAGGAAACTAAAAACAAAAGCGCTATCCCTCCAGAGCTTTGTTCCTCTGACTCCTTCAGAGAACTTTCACGCACTCTGCGCACTCTTCAACCTTCAACCACTCTCCAAGTGTTGAAGTCTTCTGGGTCCTGTGCGTCCACGCTCGCAATGGCTTCGGCCCTTTCCTCTTCTCAAACTTGATACTGAGACTCAAATTCGACCTGCACTCACCTGCACAGCTCGAATACCTCAAACCCAACTCTGGGCAAAAGAGAACAAATATTCAACTGCTTGGCCTCCTCAACGCACTCTATGCGGAGGAATTCAACTGCACTCTATATAGGAATCTCCTGGCTCAAGAAGAGAATCAATTGGAACTCTATTTCCTCATTCCCTCAGGTTTCGAACCTGATACGCAATCACATAAGCAACATATAACAGATAAGCATAAAAAGAAGCAAACATGCAAAGGCATAATATCAACAACACACACAGATCAAACACATCCATGGAATTGAATCAGGGCTTCTCCTATTAATTCAATATCTGTACATGGAAGTTCTTCACCAGCTCTCTGCTCTGCTCTCCTCTTCTTGCTCTCAATGCTGAATGAATGTTATGTTACAATAATACAAGGGAGGGTGTCTATACTCCGTTTTCCCTCTCGAAAGCTAAAACTGTCTAATCTAGCCTTAATTAGTTATCTACTTGCATTAAATCTAAATAAATGCCTCAGCTACCTAAGGACGAGAGCTTGTCTGCTCAAGGTCCGTTACATATACAAAGTGTGCTTCATCACATCAACGTATTAATGTTTGGCGCAACCATATTACAATGTTTCAAAATTTGAATGCTGGCACTGTCCAGCTGTTTTCTTTTCCTCCTCGCGCTGGCTCGCTTGATTTAGTGAGTGATGCTCCTGCATCATTTCACCATAGAATAAGATTGTTTTTCCATGATGTCATACTTCAATTTGGCATCTTTGAGACTCTTGCAAAAAAATGCAATAGGCTTCTCAAAACCTTCCTCATTCTTCTGTAACATTACAACTGTGATAGTGTGCTCAAAAGCAAAAGAAAAAGTTAGAAACTCTTTTGTGTAATCCGAGCTTGCCAGGACTGGTTATTCACTTATCACTCTCTTGATACGTTGAAATGACACTTTGGCTTCATTTGTCCACTTCACCCCATTGTTCTTCTTAAGAATGTCTATAATCAATTTTAGGATTTCAGCAAAGTTAGGGATGAATCTCCTCAGGAAATTTATTTTTCCTAAAAAAGACTGAATCTCTTTAACATTTCTAGGGATATTTATAGTATCTATTTCATCGATCCTCTTTAGATCGATTTTGATTCCATCTCTAGACACTATGTGACCCAATATATTACCTTCTTGCATTGCGAAGTGAGATTTCTTGGGATTAAGGGACAAACCAAATTTGCGACATTTCTCGAAAGTTTGCTTGAGATGCACTAAATGTTTTTCATCAGATTTTGAAAAAATAGTCAGGTCATCAAGATAAATAACAAAAAACTTATCTCTTTCAACCACAAAGGTGATTTCCATAGCTCTTTGGAAGGTTTCCCCTGCATTCATTAAACCAAAAGGCATTTTATCATACATGAAAGTACCCCAAGGGGTAGTGAACACAATTTTTTCCTTATCATCTTGATGTACTCCAATCTAATTGTAACCTGAAAAAATATCAATCATTGAAATTATGTTAGCTCCAAATACTTTCTCTAAAACATGATACATCTTAGGCAACAGATAATTGTCTTTTAGTGATGAACGATTCAGGTTTCTAAAATCAACACACAGTCTAATTTCGCCATTTTTCTTTTGTACTGGGACTAAATTGGCTACCCACTTAGAATATCTCAGTAGGACAATGATTTTAGCATCTAACATAGGGTTAATCTATCTAAGTTTATGCTTAAAAGGTTTGACACCCGTCTTCAGAGGGATTTTATGTTCTATTATAGTAGTGACGTAAGTCTTCAATTCATCATAAGTCCGGGCGAAAACATGTTTATATTGTCTAAGAAACTCAACATACTTATTTTTTATTTCCAGGGGTAGGTACTTGGATAATTTCACCAACCTGGGATTTCCTTTGGTACCTATATTGCAATCCTTGACCTCCTCTGGCTGAGGTTGCAAGGTGGGATTTAGGGGAATGTCATCTTGGTTAAATAACCTTTCTAAAGGAATCAGGCCCTTGGGGATCTAGTTATTTTTTAAAACAAACATCCAATGGTTAGCAATTTTATCATGGAAATCTTGGAGGTCCTCCCCTTCCTGCATGATCCAAACAGGATCATTTTGGTTTTCTTGGTTGGCATGCGTTTCGACAAACTCGTCTACAGATTCTAAAAATTTCCGGAGTTGTTCATCATATTCAAAGACTTGCCTATGTTGTATGTTATTCGGTATGGAAGGTCTATGTCTCATTTGTATATGGTATTTCAATTTGAAAGTAGTGGGAGGTGTGAATGTTGAAGCTTCTTTGGCTAACGCATCAACCTGTTGATTTTTGGATCTTGGAATGTAGTGGATATTGACAAAGAAGAATTTTTTTTTTATTAGATCCCAAACACAATTCCTATAGGACCTCAAACTAGGATGTTTGGCTTGATACTGTCGATTTACCTGTTTTACAATTAATTCTCCATCGCCAAATATTTCGAGGTTTTTTATTTTCATTCTCCTGACAACTTCTAAGCCTAACACTAAGGCTTCGTACTTGCATACATTATTTGTGTGATCAACTTTCCACTATAACCTATAGGAGAAAGGGATAATGAATTTATCATCAGGTGCCACAAAAAGTGCTCCAGCTCCTACTCCAAAAAAGGATGAAGTTCCATCAAAAAACATTTTCCAAACACCGACACTATATACATCTTCTTTTATTTTCTTTTTCTTTTTTCTTTTCTGTACAAATTTCTTCTATATGTACATCAATATCATCATCAATAGATAAAATACAATTGCCTAAATATTTATCAACAATATATACAGGGTAGTTATTCAGGTTGTGTGGGTCAGTTACTATAAATGCCAACCTGGTTTCTTTGTATAGGTGCATTAACTATCCTCCAAAGACCAGAATCGTGGCATATGTCATGTCGAGTTGGAGGGATCCCCCAAGCTTGGAACCCCAGGACCTAGATAGAAGCATTCCATACTTCAGGGGTATATTAGCGACCACCACGTCCATTAGAATTCTTTTCACAGGTATCTATGCAAGATTAATGACTAAGTCTTTTATCATGCCTATACATTTAACTTTTCTTGAATCGAAAGAATATAAATATCCATAAGGATGGGTGATTTCAAGACCATGTTTATCCATAATAGCTTTAGGCATTATGTTGTGAGATGCTCCATAATCTAACATGCAGTTATGGAGAAGGTGATAGAACACGGTTAGCATGATATAGAAAGGGGCAACGGTGTCTTTGACACCTTCGAAATGTGGGCCAAAAATTATATTAGGCTTGTCATATTCTAAGTTAATGACATCGACTTGAATTTCATTTTCTGAAAAACTAATCATCTTAGCAATTTTCTTTCTATATATTGGGCCTTTTTTCAACTCGACAAGAGGTATAGGAATCTTGATTTTATTGATTTTGTTTTCCAGATTAAAATTTCCCACAATTTTGTTGCTCTCTATGGTTTGGGCTTCAATCCCCTTCCTTTTAGTTTTATTTTGTGGTGAGGTTTTTGTTTCAGTTACAGGAACCTTCGCTTTTTGTTTTTTGACGGTGGGTGTTTCTGCTGACTTTATCTTGGTAGGTTGTGTGTCAGCAGTGTTAGTTTTTTTAGTCTACTTTTCAACAGTTTTCAAAGCCACCTTGTCTATCTCGCCCCTCGACAGGATATTTTTCATTGGGGTGGTTGCGAGACTCCTGTTTCTAGGCCTTAGATTTTACTTCTGGTGAAGTTTGGCCATTATACCATCTGCAATACCCTGATAGGTCGAATCTTCTGAAATACTAATTTTCTTGTTACTATCAAATCTGTTTTCTTTATTTAATGATTTTTCATAATCTTGTCTCGATAAATAGGGTTGCAGAAACGTGTCACCAAGATTATTTATATCTTCTTCTAACTCATCGAAATCCTCTATGTATTCTCCTCCTATAAAGTTTTCGCTCTTAAATGGGGTTTGGATTTTTTGATCCTCATCTTTAATCTGTCTTTGTTGAGTTTGAGAATTAGGATTCCTTCTGAAATCATTTCTGGGAAAATGATCATTTTTTGCTTGATCAAGTTCCATTCTTGAGATCTCATTAGATAGTTATTTAATTATTCTCACCATATAAGCCATTTTGTCTCATGAATATTTCCCTGATCCAGAGCATCCTCCTTGTTCTTTGTACCTCTTGATTTCTTTGTTCCCAATTTCAAATTTGTTTTTTAGCTTCCCTAATGTCATCATGTTCGATTTAATTTCTAGGGCATCATCTTGCATCTTAGTGAGGTCTATTGATCTCGTTTCTCTTAATAGCAGGGTGAAATCAGGGTCAAAATCTCCAGTGAAAGTTACTTTCGCTGCAGGTTAGGAAGGTTTGACCTCGGATGGAATTTTTTTATACAATTTATTGAACCTTTGGGTGAACTCAAGAACTGATTCATAGTTTTTCTTTCTGAGAGCCCCAAATTCAGTCAGATAATAGAGGTGGTCTTTCTTTTCTCCCCACTGTATGATAAAATAACTTTCAAGTTCGTTGTAAGACCTTATAGATCCTGCTGCTAAACCTTGGAACCAGGTTCTAACCTGTCCTTCGAAAGTTTGCACTAAGAGTCTGGAGTAGACATCCTCGTGTTCAAGTCCTAGGATGTTAGAAAATTGGTCAAAAAAATTGATGTGTTCTTGTGCAGTTAAATCTCCTTCCCCTATGAATTTTGGAAGATTTTTCATGTAATTTTTGGGGAGGTCATGAAGAGGAACCGGGAGGACCAAAGGGGCATATCTGGTGGCCACTTTGAAAAAGATTCTAGGGAGTGGTACTTGACCACCTACTCCTCCAGCACTGCCTGTGGCACTACCTCCAACCCCACCTCCTCTTGTTGTTTCCATTGATGATTTAGAGGCTGGAACTTGGAGCTTATAAGGAATATTTTTACAAGGGTGGGGTAACCTTTCGGATATGTTTGAATAGGGTAGAAAGGATTTAGGGAACTGGCTATCAACGTATAGGAAACTTGAGAAAGAAGGACTAGGAAAAATTGAACTTGTTTCTTCCGACTCATAAGGTGAATATATAGGGGAATCAATGGGAGTCGAGTTAAGATATATAGGATATTCATTGGAAGGTGGAGAAGTAGGTGTCCGACTTTTAGGAAAAGAAAATTTGTTGATTGAAGCGGGAAGTAAGGCAAATCTTTCAAGTAGCTCCCTAGCGTTTGACTGTGTAGAATTAGGTCGACAAATCTTATTTGTCGATGAAGCAACCCATTTAAGGGATCTTCTTGATTTTAATTTTTTTTTTCGGATCCAAAACTGGTGATGTATGTTTGTCGTTCGGGTTCTTCCCGGTGTTCTTTCGACTCAAAGCTAGTTTAATTTTCGTGGAGTCTCCAAGTGAAAGATAAAGGTAGCCTTAAAAAGGTTTTTGATCTTTGTTCACTATCAAAGAAATAAAGTGTCAATGTTGTTCTTCCCATGGAAAAAGTTTCGTTTCTTCGTACCCTGACAACGGCGCCAAAAATATGTTGTTCCTGAGTTTATACTTTAAGGCACTAAAGTATACCGTCAAGGCATCCGAAAAAGGTAGAGAGAGTTAAGGGGTAAGGTATCAGTTTTATGAAAGGCGAATCAAGGTTGGTTCCTCAACTGTCTCTGTCTAGCTTCCCATTGTTCTTAGATGCTAAAACCTCTCTCAATTACTACCCATGAATGTTCTAATTCGACCCAAGTCTTTGTTGTCTATAATATGGTGTTAAATAAGTTCAGAGCGATACTAGTTTGATCTGTAAGGTTGGGTTCTATATTAGGTTGTATAGTATTAGGTACAGTCATGAGAGATAAAGGTTAAGAGGTCTCAAAATTTGTTTTTATAGTTTCTTTTATTGTTTTGAAATATAAGAAAAAAGTTTTCAAACATAAAATAATAACATAAAAGTTTTAGAGGCCATTTCCTGTGCCTAAGTTAAATTTGAAAATCATGAAGTGATGAAGAGGGAAAAACATAAATTTGTTGAGTAATATGAGGCATCAATCATGGAATAATATTGCATTACAACAAGAGAAGAAAAGAGGAAAAGAGAGCTCTAATGAAGTACAAAATGAAGTAGTCCAAATAGCTTAAAGGTCTTAAGCTCATTGATAGCAAGTTCGGAGGAAAAACTATAAACCACTAGATAACCAGATAACTCTTAACCATGACAAGTATTATACTAAGTCACAGTTAAACATTCATCAGAAATACATGAGTGAAAAATGATGAAAACAAAAGTAGAGAGAAACACATAACTCAGTGCCGACAGAATTTGGAATCTCTTTTTGTATTATTTCTTATCACAGTAAATGATAAAAATTCTCTGGTACAATTGGCTCCCAAAAATCCTCTTCTTAGTCTTGTGAAAATATATTTATACAAAATCGCCCCTTTTGACAGTTGGTGATTTGCTAACTTCTAGGGGCTAATAGTTACAAGAATGCAAAATATCAAACTGTTTGCATGGTCATCATTTATTTTTGTGTAATCTCGATGATACCGGCATTCAAAATGACACTTTATTGTTTTTTTGAAGTATCTCCTTATTTCAATCTGAGGCATTCAACACATTTTTCTAGAAACTACGCAAAAAATCTAGGAGGCTCTGGAAAATCCTTCGCCTAAAAAAGATAGAACTTTCTCTGTATTTTTAGAAGTTGGTCTTCAATCACTTTACCAGAAAATGCGATTGATTGCAACCTTAAATTTGTCCTCACCAGCCACCTATCTATTTGAGTGACATCAATTTCTTTTATTTGTGAAAATTCTATCTGAATTTCACTCAACTTTTCTTTGAAATTCAACGGATGTCTTTCAATGTTAATCTGTCCAAGGATCCCAAAACAATTGTCTCTTCTGATGCCTAATGATCCTTTGTCTAATAGATAAAATACTTCTTTGCAATTATCCTTAACTTCTTTGGTTATTCTCTTATTTTTGGCAATGTTGGCCTCCCATACCTTAAGCATGATATCACCTCTTATTTTCTCTTTAACGGACAATTTTTGAGCTTTTGATACCTCTTCTTTTGCTGAAAGTACAACTGCCTTTTGAAAATTAGTCCAGGTTACTTTAGCTTCTTATTCTTTCAATAGGATGCTATCAAAATATTGACTTACTTGTTGAAAGTAGTTCATAATGATTTCCACTTTGGAAATTAATTTTTGTTGCCCTGCTTCTATCTTCGTGTGCACTTCCAGTACCTGGGCTTGGAAAACCTTCATATCTATCACCTGATTTAGAATAGAATCTAACATCTCCTATAACTATTTAGTTAATTCTTCTTGCTGGGTGGCCTATCCTCGACTAGCCTGCAACTTCATATACATTTCATTCAAACTTGCCTTAAGAATTTGATTTTCTTATTTTTCAATGGATCTATAATGTTCTAGCCCTTTGTTTATCTCTTTGCTAATATTTTTCTCATTGTCTTTTAGTTATCTTTATAGCTGAGCTATCATCTGATTCTTCTTCCTTAGCCTTGTTTTCATACTATCCACTGTGAACATATTGGTTGTTACCAAAGCTCCCATAGAGAATGCTACCTCTGTGGCGAATTCTTCTTCTTCCACATTCTGCCCGTCTACCAAAACTTTGTGCTTCTTTACCATAGCACCTTATCTCTGATGCATCTCTTATTTCAACACAACGTTCCTCTTTTTACTGAAGAAGTAATCAGAGGGGGGTATCTCATCTCTTAGGATATGGGTAAGGTCACTAGTGTATATGGTTTGTAAATGACGAGTGCCAAAAATTGACTATAGAGGAGTCAGGGATGTAAAAGGGTTGCCCAACTCCGTAGATGGTCTTTCCCCTACCTTCTCAGGAATGTCAGCAGGAATCTTTGATGATGAGGGGGGATTCGATTTACCAGAATTGGGTGGTATCTCAGACCTTGTTTCTATTTTAGATCCTGGGTTGTCTTTCTATGGAACTTCCATTTTTTGTAAAGACATTTCAGTCTCCTGTGGAATTTCCTCAGTATTTTCTTTATTTTGCACTTCTTTTCCATGACTTGGGGGGGGTATTTTCTTGTGCTAGAGGAGGGGTTGTTGACTATCCCTGCAGTACCTTAGGCAAACCACATGTAATGTCCCCCACCTCTTAGAGAGGTTATGAGGAGACTCAGTGGCCTGGGCACCCCCACTAGGTCATAGTCTCACACTGAAGGGGGAAAGTCAAGAAGTTAAAAGTTATATTTTTAAGTTGACTTAAGAAAGGAAAAGGATGAAGGAGTAAAAGATAACTCAATAGAAGAATAGAAGATTAACCCTGGGATTTAACCTAAATCAACATAGAATTAGAAGGAAAAGTATAACTAAGAGGTTGGGGTGCACCTATTACTCATTATGGTTTTGGATTAGCATTTTCTATTGCTCTTGAGCATTCAGTTTGGGGGTTTTGCTGTACAAACCCTTGTGAGCAGCGCAGTTGTGAAATATCCACTCACCTTGTTCTGCAGCTTGGTCTCGGGGATGAAAGACTCCTCCACACCATTCTAGTCTCAGCCCATCTCCATCTAACGCTTCAGAAGGTAGCAAGTTGTACTGTTCTTGTGTTTCCAGCAAGGGCGCACCATCATTTGGAGGGAGGTTTCATTCGGCTTCTCCTGAGGGCCTAGGGCCATTCTGACAGTTGGGTTTTGTTTGTAGGGGAAGGACCATCAGTTTGAGGGATTTTCTGGAGGGTTATCATCATTCTACATATGTCTGCAAATTGGGATGTCTTAGATCCATAGGGGACGTTCTGTAAATCAATAAAACTCAGATCTAGGGAGATCTTCTTGAGATCTGAGTCTGAAACTTCTCCCACAGGATTCTCATAGCCCGATCTATATTCTTGGAGAGTTTCATAGCATTTGGAGGCCTCATTCATCAGGGATGAACCATCTAGGGTTTCAGTCATCCAGTGGGGCACCCCATTCAGTGGGAAATTCAGATCTACGGGGTTTGAGAGTGGATTTGGGAATTTGGACATCTGGGTTATCCTTACAGCTGCCCGATCTATCATTTGGCATATTTATCGGGATGATTGGACACTTTTGGTAGTAGGGCAGAATTATTGAGGGCTTCAGCATTCTAGCATGACATGGCACTTTCTAGCTTGGAGGTTGATCATTAGTATGGCTCAGATCTGCTTGATTCAGTCTTCATTGTATATCCAGCCTTTGGAGGCTTATTTTGTATTGTCGGGAGCATTTTTTAGCAGCTCATATCTATTGCTTGTACGACCATCTAAGGTCTATGCCAGATCGTCCATCTATTGTATTGATATTACATTGCTCGTAATAAAAAAAGTCAGATCTTTTCTTGTGCTTCTACATCTTGAATATATTGTGATCTCCATGTGTTGATGAATCTTGTATGCACTTAATAACTCAATAAATTAGTAGTAGTTAGTGATTCCAAGAAAGAATTTGGCTTGGGATCATTACAGTGGTATCAGAGCCTCGATCCTCCAAACCTATGGAG
>SNQJ01S0263190.1:0-12108 GCA_010110895.2 Picea sitchensis | reverse complement strand
ATTGAGGTTGGAAAGGTGAGGGAGCTATACCCTCATCTTCAGATAGACTGAAAATAGTCTTTTGGAGGTCCAAAATCTTTCCAATGGGGAGGCGTGATCCAGGGGATCAAATTTTGCTCAAAATTCAAAGTGCTCGAAATTACTTCAAATCGAACAGGAGCATAGGTCTCATCGTCATGAACCCAACGCAACTCGTTTGGGTTCAAATGGATGTTGGATGAGAGATATATCACGTTCTATTCAAAACGACCAATAGGCAAAAAACATTGTGCTGAATGTACAGTTCGTACAGTCCATACAGATGCTAACGTGGTAGGCCGTACGACACGTGGCAGGGTTGTACAACATGTGGCAGAAAACTATGTGGACAGTTGGTAGTTGATGTGGAAGATATTGGTTGGCAGATGTGGACGAATAGTCTACTGACACATGGCATATTTTTTCCAATGGTTTGGTGCCACGTGGCCCAGTCGTGGGCTGCCACGTGGCACCTTGTTATTGGTTGGTTGTATAAAATTTATTTGGAGTCCATCAGACTCGACCCCACGACCTCCACCCACATGCAAACTCTTTGAAAAGTCCACCAACCAACGCGCCATAACATGTTGCTTATTATATATATAGTGTGAACTATATTTGAGTTTGAATGTTTTAAAATTGGCGCGGGGGTCGGGCTGGGGCTTAGCCCCAGCCCGCGGTTATATTGTTTATGTCATATGGCCATCGGTTTAAACCTTGGTGTGCACACATTTCAAAATTTACGCCCCGGTCATATGTATATACCACGGGACCTCCGGCGAGCACCCCCAACCATTGCCTTTTGTTTTTAAAACATAGCCCATTTTTAATACGTGCGGTCATATGGTGGTGCATTTGCCCTCGGCCTAGGTAGTTAAGGGCTAGTGCGTAACCATCCTATAGTTTGTATTGGTTGTGCGGTTGCGCCTGGTGCTGGGTTTTTCCACATTTATGCGTGTGGGGCTAGGTTGAGGAGGCAAGGGTGCATTTTGGCGATCCAGAGACAACAAGTTTGAAGGGGAACTTCCAGGAAGCCTATCTTCTTCAATTTTTGGCCAAACGAGGTGCCAAAAAAGCCCAGCTAGGGGTTTTTGGATGTTCTAAAGCCATTGGAGCCATCTATTTGGCATTTTGAGCATTGTAAAGCACATATTTGAGCACTTTGAGCAAATAATACAAAAGATCTATTGGAAGCTGGACCAGGAGATGTAGCCCAAGAGAGGGGTGAACTTCTTTATCATTTGCTGTGTTATGTGTTTTCTATTCACTATTTATTACTGCTATTTATATGCATCTTGAATGAGTAATTTTCTATAAAAGTTGTGTTGCAAAATTGATCCATTTTCATTTTAACACATGAATTAAATCTTGCAAATATTTTCAAGAATACAAGTCTTCTTCATTTTTAGATCAGTCACACTGGTCCCACATCTGTATATAATAGATCTTTGAGTTATTACTTTGACATTACATAAAAAGAATAATATTTAAAAACTTAAAAAATTAAATAACTTTAAAAAAGTGTTTACCTTTCTCACCGCGCTCCTTGCTAGGGGGCATGGGAATATCAAGATCCCTCAGGAAGTTGATACCTACATGGGTAGTCCTCAATAAAAGGAATATGAAGAGCCCACCAATAAAAAAAAAATTCATCAGAAGCCTCCTGGGTTCTCCCTCCACCATGTCTAGGCAACAAAGCTACCTACCTGCGTAATTCTAGAAAGGAGGCAATATGGCCTTGTAGTGTCTCCCTTGGTCTAAGAATAGGCACTCTCTCAAAGAAGAAAGCACATAACATAGTTATGAACCTGAATTTCTTGTTCTTCCTTCTGCGATAGTCTATGAGTTGTTTCTTCATGCATGTAATCATGGTAGTACTCCAGTCGAAAATAGTGGCATCCAAGCACTGAACTGCACAATGCATTTGTGCATGGGACACCTGATGAAGTGCTACGAATCCTGTGGTCCACCCAATCATGAAGAGTATGATCCGAAGGTGTAGGCTTGTGATCTTTTGTATCGACACTTGATATCCTACTTTCTCATTACCATCCTACTTTCTCATTACCATCCTCACAATACATCCTGATGTAATCCTCTATGTTGTACGACTTGGGAGGAAAATTCCTCAAATTGACCGGTTCCCCCCTTCTAGAGAGGTCGATCAAAAAATAAATATCCTCTGTCATTGGAGTCAATGATTGACCCTATAACATGAACACCTTTGCATCGGGATGCCAATACTCTACCAAATGGTTCAAAAATCTCGGTTGTGCCCTCATGAATGGACACTGAAAGAATTTCCACATACCACACTGTTTCATCATAGCAACGGCCTAGTGATCCTATTCTACCAAGATGTCTAGTTCTTGATGTTCCCTTTCTTGTCAATGCACATACATCCTGTTGCACAAAATTTGGAGAGGATTAGCCCTTGTTATTACTTTTTTTTGAGCTTTTAAAGAGGTGTACGCAGGTTTCCTTTAAGACAGTCACGTATGTACACGGGCTAAGTGTTACTTTGCCTGCGTACATACGCGGTTTGGGCGTGGAAATATTGCGTGCACGCAGGCCCGACTGTTTTACAAGGGAGTGCGCCTTCCAAACATTAAATTAAGCATGAAAGGTAGCATGGAAATGAAAGTGAAGGTTATTTGTACTTGGTCCAAGTGAAGGTAGATCCTTTGCTGCATTTTGGCATCCATGCTATGAGTTTTTATCCATAGGCTTGGGATTCCTTTTTAGTCCCGCCATGATTATGTATTGAAGCCTCATTCTTCTTTCTAGTCATCATTCTTGCATTTATCCATAGGAATCTGTAAAGAGCATGGTTTGTTGTCTTTAAAGCTCGCTTAAACTTTGAAAAAAACATCTAATGAGAGTTCATTTATTCTTTTCAGTCTCATATAGATTACTTGAGAAAAGAAGACCCCTTGGAGTCTTATTTAAGTCCTTTTCTAACTCTCTAAAATTGAAAATATTGTCGATCGATCTTGTTTCCCTTCACACTCACCAAACTCAAATTTGAAAGCACATCTGTTTGGCGGTAGTTTACCCAAATATAGAGAGTACTCCCAAAATGAGTAACTCACCTCAACACAAGGAAGTATAACACCTATTCCCTGAAATACCTTACGCTCTCCCCCACGAGGAGTTGAACCAGTTCAGAAGAATCACAAGAGATTACGCTCGAAAAATTGGATTGTTACCCTTAGCTTTGTTACTTCCTCGTAGAAAAAAAGTAAGCATATTAGCTATTGACACCCCTGACCATGTTTTTTTTCACAAAGTAGAAGATATGATAGATTTTTTCCTCACTGAGATTGAACAAACCCTTAATATGATCCCCAAAACACCAGTTGGTAACTACTCTGAACCTGACGATTTCAAATCTGACAAGGAAGTGTCTAACTCAGATTGCTCAGCTTCGAAAACAGACGGCATGGAAGATAATAACGATAACAATGAAGAAAGGGGAAATCAACCTAAAAATAATCAACCATGGTTGGCCAGAGATGCTCTGGAAATCCTGGGATGGGTACATAACCTACCCTGACATCTGAAAAAATTACTTCCCAAATTTGACCCTGAAACCTCCAAATTTCCTGAAGACTAGATTAAAAATTTCATACTAGCTATAAGACTGATGAACGCACAACATGAGGATGTAGTGTGTAGTATTTTTCCCTATACCTTTGAGAATTCAGCCTCGCCTTGGTATTTTAACTTGCCTGTTGGATCCACATCTAGTTGGATGAAGTTTCAAAAAGATTTCTTAGACAAATTTGCAGAAGAAACCACCACAAGAGCTTTAATGGATGAACTTTCAATCAATGGTTTGCCACTATCTTGAACAAATTTCAACCCGAAGCTAAACCTACTAAGGAGTTACAGATTGAAGTATATTCCAATTCTCTCCCTGCTTCCATTTCCATGCTTATGAAAAGGGCTGCCAAACATACCCTAGTTGAAAATTTCGAGGAAGCCAAAACGATCAAATTCCAAATGAAGGGATGCAAAGAGGGTCAGGTCTCACTAGTTAAGAAGGAAGTTCAACCTCCACCTAGGAGAGGACTTTTGTTGACTAGACCCCTGAGAAAAAAAGCAAAACAAGGTCTCGAAAAAGGAGGTGGGGACATCGAATACCTACAACAGATGATAAAGAAACTTTCGAATAAAATTATAGAAATGAAAAGAAGTGTCAAGGAAGGAAACCAAGTTCAAAGGCCTTATAAACCCTTTTTTAAGAGAAACCCACCTTTCACAACAATTGAACCTCCCCCGACCAACTTGAACATCGACCTGGGTAATGTAGCATCTGACTCTTTTTTTACGTACCATCAAGAGAAACATTCCAAAAGAGACTATCCCCAATGGGTGCATTCTATAAATTTAATGGCCAATCGGTTCCTAGATGAAGTTTCTCTTACTAAACAATCAAGTGGCTCAATAGTGAATATCGTTGATGAGGAAGAAGTTGATCCACCAGAAGAAACAACCATGTTTTTTTGGGATCTTGACTTGTTGATGCCTCTCGACGATGTATTTGAGGTCCAGGAACTACCCGGTGAGGTTTTGGTTGTACAAATGTGAAGTAGGGGTCAACTGGTCCAAAATAATCCCACCACTGTTCAATCCTCAAGAGGGAAACAAATAGTCAATCACACCGAAGCACCGGTTGTCTTTGAAAGAAACCCTATAAAAATACACACACGAGAAGCACTTAAGATGGACTACAACATAGTAGAAGACTTAAATAATTTGAAAGCTAATGTGTCGGTCATGGACATGTGCAGGTTTCCCCAGCAAAAGGATTTTATGTTATAGGCCTTAGAGCCAATAGAAGCCCATATAACGAGTACTGACCTAGGTGAGGTCCCATCTCCCATAGATTTAAATAATAAAACAAATGTGAATTCTTTCTCTAGACAAAAGGGTAAAGCCTTTTGTCCCACCTTTCCTTTTAACGTTTGAAATCTTCAACAAAAACATGCAAAACTGCTTAGTCGATTCGGGGGCATCCTCCAATGTCATTCCATTGTCAATCTGCAAGAAATTGAATGCTACTCCACTCAAAAGTGATAAACATGTTATATAATTGGACATAACCCATGTAATGTTTATTTGGGAACTTAAAGATGTCATTGTCAGAATGGCTACACACCCAAAATTTGTTCAAGTAATTGACATAATCATAGTAGATATCGCAAAGGCTTATGGACTACTACTCAGTCGAGATTGGTCCACGAGATTGAATGGATGCTTTAGTATGGACTGGGCTCACCATTGGTTTCCAATAAAGGTACATACAAACATGATTAGGATCGATAGGGAAATATATCTCAAACATATTATCATCGATTTAGAAGCTTTCAACAAACCCTCCTCGATAGATTTACTCGTGTTAGGAAACTACTCTTGCGATTCTGATTTTGACAATTTTTCCCCTCTCTCGTATGATGTACCTCTCACTCAAAACTTTGAAATGACTTTTCAAGTGAATCTACTGGAAGCCATAGAAAAAATCATCTTCTATCGAGAGCCTCTGTTGGGAACAGTAGACAAGGAATACAGAGATGAGAAAATAACTAGGCCTGAAGAAGTTACTAATTTTTTCTTACAAGTTTGGACGTTGTATTTTGATGGGTCTAAATCACAAGAAGGTTCGGGAGAAGGATGTGTTCTCATTGACCCAAAGGGGAAGAAAAATTTCCTATCCTGCTGAATAGAATTTTAATGCACCAATAACGTTGTTGAGTATGAAGCTCTACTTTAGGAGTTGAAGAAATCCATAGACATAAACATTAAAGAACTGAAAGTTTTTGGGGACTCTGAAATTATCGTTAGGAAAGTGAAGAATATTGTCCATTTCAATTCACCCTGCTTGAGAAATTACCAACAAGAGGTGCATAGACTAATAGAACATTTTGAGGCCTTCAATATTATTGTTGTTCCTAGAACAAAGAATACTATTGCTAATTCCCTAGCCACTGTAGCCTCAAGGTTATCCCCTTTAGAAGACTATGACGCTTCTAGGTTCACTATGGAACTACTCTACAAACCATCGGTCCCCAACAATATTTCTGATTGGAAGGTTTTTGAAGGAGATGAACGTATTTTATATTTTCTAACTAATCAAGAGAATTTTAAGGATTTGGCTATTGATGATGAGGTATTCCAAGAGAAACTGGAAGAAACCGATTTCCATGAACATAAGAAGGGGACATATCCCTCTAATAATAAACCTATTGGAGTTACTTCACACACACCTAAGATTTATTTTTCCTAAGGTTATTCCTTGTTTATTATTCATAATTAGTCATTATCCAGTCTCCTATATTTTAGGGGAGAATATTCCACCTAGAGAATATTCTCTTTCAGTTGACACTTCAGTTTGACTAGTTGAGTTGAGTTTAGATGTTGCATTGGGATCATCACCATGCTAATTTGAACTTTCCTTGGTATCATCACCAAAGTGGTGCATTAGCCTTGATTCCATGAGTTAACTCCTCTCTACTCTATGTTCAGTCAGTTAACTGAAGACTAGTTGACTAGTTAACTCAACTAGGTGACAGTTCACTCCCGTAACTGCTTGAGAGACTAGAATAGGTGGAAATTCACTCCCATAATTGCTAGTGTGTGTCCAAATCACTCTAGACCACCACTATGGTGACTTGGTTCACCTCAAGTCAAACTCATTGAGATATACAAAGTATATCATGTGTGTTATAACCCTAAATTGCACCACACATGCTTACCTGGCATTAGGCCAACTCATATCCCTTCATTGCCAAAAAATTTGCTGAGAAACCTCTTTGAAAATCCTTTTGAGTAAAGTCAAACGCACCCTAACTCACTACTGCACGCGTTGGAACGCTGGCAGGCCTACTACTGCACGTGTTGGAATGCTGGCAGGCCTACTACAGCCCGCGTTTACCTAACAAATCACAAAAACAGGAAAGTTGCCGATGGGACAAAAAGATATGGGTCAGTTAACTAAAACTCCCAGCCATGCATGGACAAGAGTTCATCCAAAACCCTAGCTCCTTCTAGACTGCAAAAGAAGGGGTAGGGGTACTATTTGGAGGAGGAAAATCATAGCGAAGAATCTCTGCCCAATTGCCGAATCCATTTGTCCCAACCCTTTAGCCTTTCCTCAAGCTTAAGGAGAATTAAATCAAAGCAGTTGGAGGACAAAGAAGAGGAGGAGCCCAGGATTAAATCAAAGCAGTTGGATGACAAAGAAGAGGAAGAGTTTCAGATCGATCAAGAATGGTACTACGGATCAGGATCAAGGAATGGTGGCCAGTCTCAACATTGATTGTAAGTTGATTCATCTTGAAAATAATAAAGAATACTTTTCCCGTCCCAATGCATGAGCAATATATGATTTATTCAAGTTATGCTTAATCTCTAACCCTCAAGTAGAAAAATAGCATGCATGCGTAGTGTTTTGTATTGATTGCAGGTTTGTCTTTGGAAGGAGCAGCGCAAGCAAGAAGACAAAGCGCAACGGAGGATCTACACCAAACAACAGTAAAAAGGTTAGTAGGTTCTTTCCATGTTTATATGTGAAAAAGGGTTTTAGGTTTTGGGGTGGTAGGTTAAAAGTGATTTCTTAAAGGTCATGATCTGCATGCAAGTCTAACCCTAGCTTGCTAGTCTGTAGGGTATTATTTCCCAACAACAATGTGTAAATTATTCATTATTCACAACGGTTAATGAGAATTCTTTCCATTCTTTCTCTCCTTCTTCTTCCTTCTTCAATTCTCTCTGCAAATGTTTGTATTATTGTTTATATAGATCTATTATATGAATTCTTAACACATTTACATGGTATTAGAGCCGACGGACTACTAAGAAAAAGATACACCAAATTTTTTTTGTAGGTACAAAAGATTGAAGACAACGAAAAGATGGAATTCCAAAAAGAATTCATTCTTACACCTTACAGCTATTTTGCATGGAAGGAGAAAATATCCATACATCTCAGATATAGAGGGCTGTATAGGTTAACCTTGAATACAGATACAGAGCTGACATCAGCCATAGAAAAATCCAAGTATTTAAATCGCATGGATGAGGCACTCGGAACAATTTGCAGTCTTATTTATCCCAATCTCCTTTTTCACATATCTTCCTGTAAGACTCCCAATAAAGCTCGGAAAATCTTGGAAGGGCTCTTTGGAAAACAGGATGAGATGAAGGGACACATGATGGAGGTAGAGCTTCTCACATTGGATCCAAAAAGCTTCGACAATATCCAAGATTTCTTTACAAAATTCAAGGATTTACTATCGTAACTCAAAGCTTGTGGGGTTGATAAATCGACGGAGGAGAAACAAATGGTTCTCATGATTCTCTCCAAGCTTGAACCTGAATTCTCTATATTCATATCCACATTCCATACTGTCAGATTCGCCTCAGGAGCCACTTGGACGATGCCTTCTCTTGAGGACTTTATCGAATCCTTGACACAAGAGAAAACCAAGCTCATCAACATGGGAAAAATCAAAGGCCCAAGGGTGCATGCACTCACTATGCATGATGACAGCCACAAATATCAGAAATCTAAATATAAAGATAAGCGAAAATTTCATGCACATTCGAAGAAGGAAGGGTACACAAAACCCTTCACTGATGCCTCTAGATGCAAAGGGAAAAAGGGAAGAAAAGGAGAGAAATGCTCATACTGTCACAAAGGATTCCATCCAGAATCCACATGCATGCAAAAGAAAATAGATATGATGTATAAAATAATTTAGCAAAACAACCTTGGAGATCACATTCCTGAGGGTGCAAAGAAGAAGAAGCCAGAAGATCCGAACTCCAAGAAAGGCAATTCTAGCCATGCCTTGATTGCCATCAAATCCTCTCCTGATCCTTGGATTGTAGATTCAAGAGCATCACATCACATGGCTACCTCAAAACCAGTATATTATTCTTTGGATGCATGCAAAGGTCCTCCTATTCTGATGGGGGAAAACTCTTCTATCGAAGTCACTGGCAAAGGAAGGATCGAACTCACCAATGGAAGATTTGAGAATGTGTTGCATGTTCCCAAGATTTCTGTCAACATTCTCTCCGTGTATCAGATGAAGAATTCCATCCTGGAAAGAAATTCATATTCACACCAAATTCTGTGGACATCTACGACATGCAAACCAACTCCAAGGTTTCTACCGGTGAGGTAAATCATCAGTCTAGATTGTATACATTTTCTGAATTCATTGAACCTGATTCTTCTTTACTGCTTACTCATGCTGACGAAAGTAGTAGGATATGGCATGCAAGGTTTGGACATTTGAATTTCAGATACATGCAACAGCTTAGCAAGCACAAATTGGTTGATGGTCTACCAGACATCCATTTTTTCAAGGGAGTGTGTGAGGGATGTGTTCTTGGGAAACACCCTCAAGAGAAATTCGATAAAGGAAAGTCTCAGCTAGCTTCCGCACCTTTGGATATGATCCACAGTGACCTCATGGGTCCTTTTCTGCATCCATTGATCAACAAAGCGAGGTTTTTTCTCATTTTTGTTGATGATTTCTCACATTTTACTTGGATCTACTTTCTCAGGCAAAAATCTGAGGTCTTTCAACACCTCAAAAATTTCAAAGCCTTGGTTGAGACACAGTTTGGAAAGAAGATCAAAATCCTCCAAACTAATAATGGGGGAGAGTATGTGAATCATGAGATCTACAATCTTTTCCATGAGGCAAGGATTCAGTTGCAACACACAGTTCCCTATACTCCACAGCAAAACGGAGTTGTTGAGCGGAAAAACTGATCTCTAAAGGAGATGGCATCTTACATGTTGCATGCAAAGTCACTACCATAGAGACTATGGGCTGAAGCACTTAACTATGCAACATACATCCAAAATAGATCTCCCCATAGATCTTTCAAGGATAAGACCCCCTATGAGGCTTGGAGCGACCTCAAACTGGAAGTGAACCACTTTCACATTTTCGGTTCACGTGCATGGGCTCAGATTCCCTCTGAAAAGAGGAAGGTACTTGATCCAAAGAGTACTGAGTGAATTTTTGTTGGATACCCCGATGGTGTGAAGGGATATCGACTTATTGATCTTTCCTCGGACCGACTCATCATTGAACGTAGTGTCCAATTCGAGGAAAGTGTCTCGCATGTACCTCAATAACCGCATGCATACACCTTCACTCTTCCATCTGTCCGAGATGATGAGCATGCACATGCTGACCCTTCTTCAAAAAAGAGTTCTGATTCAGAGGACTCGGAGGATTTAGATTTAGATTCTGAGTTAGTATAGTTAGATGCAGAGTTAGAGCATCCAGATGCAGTTGTTGAGCCAGAGCAGAGGCCCAAGTGGGCACAAACCACTCTTCAGGATGCAGGGGATCTCGTAGGTGATCCAACCGATACTAGGAGGGCTTGATCTGATTTCGATGAGCCTCCTGTTGCACTCATTGAAACTGAACCATTTCCCTCTGGGCATATTTTCTTGGTTCAGTCTTCAGATCCACAGTCTTGTGGCGAGGCTACGTTATTGGAAACCCCTTTTGGGAATCCGCCACGCAGGAGGAGTACAACTCCCTCCTCGAGAACCAGACTTGGGATCTGGTTCCCCTTCCTTCTGGGAGGAAACTTGTCATATGAAGATGGGTCTATAGGACCAAGAGCACAACATATGGACAGATCAAGAGATACAAAACCAGGGTTGTCGCCAAAGGCTTTCAGTAGGTTCATGGTATTGACTATGATGAGACCTTCACTCCAGTAGTGAAGATGGATTCCATATGATTGGCACTTGCCATTGTGACATCCAAGGGATGGGAGGTCCATCAGATAGACGTGAACAATGCATTTCTTCATGGTGATCTCTCTGAGGAGATCTACATGGAGAAACCCTAGGGATTTATGCAGGACTTAGCTTTGGTCTGTCGACTGAAGAATTCACTTTATGGCCACAAGTAGGCTCCGAGGGAATGGTATGACAAGATGGACTCCTACTTGTTGTCACAGAACTTTGTACGTTGTAAATCAGATCCGAATGTATACATGCTCAAGACGACTGATTCACTTCTACTTTTAGTTCTGTATGTCGATGATTTGTTGATCACCGGTTACTCGACTTCAACGATTGCTGCAGTCAAGAGGATTCTTCATGACAGGTTTTTGATGACAGACATGGGTCCGCTACACTTCTTCCTTGGACTCGAGATCAGTCAGGATGCATCAGGCATCAAACTATCTCAGGCCAAGTATGCACGAGATCTCCTGGAGATATTTCACATGACAGACTGCAAGTCTGCTCCAACTCCTTTCTTATCAGGAGTCAAACTTGAGGATTGTGGGGAGACTCCACTGGTCGAAATCACACTATACAGATAGCTAGTGGGGAGCTTGTTGTATCTCACACACTCCAGACCAGACCTCTCATATGTAGTTGGCACAATTTCCAGGTTCATGCAGGAGCCGCATGAGTTACATTGGAGAGTTGCAAAGCGTATCCTTCGATACGTATAGGGCACAATCACCTTTGGGATTCATTATGCATCAAACTCTACATTAGATCTCATTGGTTTTATTGATTCCGATTGGGTTTGCAATAACATTGATTGCAAGTCCACATATGGTTATCTTATTGGATAAATCCGTAAGTGCGGACACAAACCGATCTCCCTAGATCCACCTGGATCTAGAACAAAGCAAGACAGAATAATACTCTTTCCCTAGATTTTAACTGTTGAATGAACTAGGAGGAAAGAATCATGAACATACCTTATGATTGTTTTCCTTGGTCTTTGTTGCTCCAGCTTCACTTTAGTGCTCTTGTACAGTCAATATCAAAACAATACAAACCAACCGGAGTGAAAGAAACACAATATATTCAATAGTTAATCTATGTATATGATCAAGGAGTTATACAATAAAGTGACAATAAGGAGTTATAACATAGCCTTGATGTCGTAAGGTCCCTTCCAACTGTCCTTCGTTCCCCACACACTTCTTGCTCTAAGGATTCTGAGACCATAGATATGATAGCTACTCACAATCTATCTTGACAAAGAAAATCTCAAAGCCACTCTAACCAAGCCAAAGCTAACA
>SNQJ01S0263188.1:0-12108 GCA_010110895.2 Picea sitchensis | reverse complement strand
TTCTTGGTAAGGTTACGCTGCAAAAATTGTTTTGACTGAGTTTTACTTGTGAGAGTGTGGATACCAAGCTTGTAGAAGGAGTGGAAGCTCTACCTTGCGAGGAAATCCTTGGAACTATTATTTGTTGGTTTCTTGTGTGTGGCCCCTTAGTGGCTCGATGGGCTAAGGGGAAGAAGAGTACTCCTAAGCTTGATTGGGATATACCAATTAAGTTTCAGAATTAGCCGGAAAAAATGAGGACATTGTGCAAGTTTCTGTGGAAGGTTCAACATCCTCATTCATCATCAACGTTGATTATAGTACCTTTTTGTTTAGTTTAACTTTGAAATTTAGATCGTAAGTCTGTATGCTTATGGAAATTGTGAAAAATATTGATTATGGAAATGATGATAGTGTTACCGGATAGATATATATATATATATATAGGA
Organism: Picea sitchensis; assembly: GCA_010110895.2. Lineage (NCBI taxonomy): Eukaryota > Viridiplantae > Streptophyta > Pinopsida > Pinales > Pinaceae > Picea > Picea sitchensis. The sequence continues at coordinate 11,680 of SNQJ01S0263188.1, read as the reverse complement.
ATGAATCTTTATGTATGAATCGAATATTTGGTACAATAGTAATTAAATCTTGTACTCTACATATCATAGATTTATTGGAATGAAATCGGTTATGTATGAATCGAATATCTGGGACAACAGTAATTAAATCATGTACTCTACATACGATAGCTTTATTGGATTATGTATTGGACAAGATACGATAGCTTTATTGGATTATGTATTGGACAAGTGGCGTGAGCTTTTTATTATTATGAACCCATCTAAACAATTTTGGAGGTTTTAATTCTCTCTCGAAAGGAATTTTGGAGGAAGATTTTAGTGTAGATTGGTTTTAGACTTAGCCTTTCTTAGCTATTCGTTGTTTTAGTTGGAGTGAATATATATATATGGTATAAGAATTACCTAGTAATATAATAACAGGATAAAATTATTATTGTTTTATTCACCTAACCTTTATAAGTAAATATAGTAATAAAACATTTATACATAATTGGGCCGATGGGGTATGCTTACCCTCAAATATCTCATTACCATATTCGTAGATAATTAGTATCCTCGTTGATTGGGGTGTTGTAAATAATTTAGCCAAAGAAATGTTTAATTATTATTAAGTACATATTAAGGTCGTTTACCTTTGCATAAGTGCAAACCTATAGGAGAAAGAATAAAGGTTAGTACTATTTCTTTTAGATAATACTATTAAGTGATGTCAAGAGTTATCACTTAGTTTACCAAGAGTTATTAATTAATTTAAATTACTAAATTGTTGAAGGTTTAGTATTATATTGTATTTAAACTTTTACAAAATGAATAGTACTTCCAACATTGAAAGAAATTCACATTTGTGCAACTTTACGAAGACGCAAGAATGAAATTTTACTTATACTTATAAGCTTGTTACATAGAGTTGATTAGAATTAAATATTTATTAGACCTTGATTAATTATTTAATGATCGTTCTAGTGGCAATATGTTGTGAAAACAAAAAAAATAAAAAAAATACTCTTATTGTTGATGTTCAATTTTATAGAGTCTCATTACACGTCTCCTTACCAGGTAAGGTTTCATCGGGAGTTTGAACAAGTATCTTAGGTATTAGAAAATTGGGACCAGTTCATTTCAAGCGATAAGACATCAAGTCTTCTTCCACTTTCATCCTCCATCCAATGAGGTAGTGAGGCAGTTGGTGTATGGATTTCTATCTTTACCAATGATAGGTTTTTAGGTTATTTGGATTGTAATGTGGTTTCTATATTTCATTCATGCAGGTTGCAGTCTGAGCTTATGAAATTAATGGTACAAATTATCCCAAATCTATGGTTAGGGTTTATATAGATTTAGGATTTTATTTATAGCCATGAGGAGTCATTTCAATCAATTCATTCCATTACAGTGGACAACATTAACACACTGTGTAGACAAATAACAAAGCATGATAAAGGCAGGATATTGCAGGAAGATTTGTGTTATGTGATATGGGTTTTCATTGTTCCTTATATTTATTCTATATTTTACACCAATTATTTGGTTAGATAATCCATTACATTCCCCCAGTTCATTAATGTCCCCTAATTCATTATGGTTTTATAAGCTGACATTCTATTTGATTTATATATATAATAACAATAAGAGTTATGTTAATATGGAATTCATCTTAGTTATTAGCTGTTAATGTGAGAAGAATAATGTTGACATATGTGGGTGATCATGGAGTTTCCTCTAAGTGCTCAGATTGTCAAGATAAAGATCAAAATGCTTTGGATAGTATTTTTTCAAATCCTCTTGAAAAAAAACGTTAATTTTTTCATCTTATTAGGTTTATATCATAAGTTGTTTTTTGAATTTAATTAGGATTACTTCATAACCTGATTTAATTAGGTTTATTTCATAACAGTCTATTCAATTTGTATATATAATAAAAATAAGAGATAAATTTAATATGGAATTCATCTTAGTTGTCGTGGGGAGTAGAAGAACTGGCAATTGTAGATGAGCATGGAGTTGTCTCTAAGCCGTGAGCTTCATCGGCTCAATATCAAAACGACTTGGATAGTATTGTCCACATAATGACCTTGCTTTTGATTTTTGTATTTAATTAGGTTTACTTTATATGCTATTGGTATATCCCCAAATCCCTTCACTTCATATGTTGCCGGTATATCCCCAAATCCATTCACTTGTTAGGTGCATTTAAGATGAAATTCACTTGTTAAGTGCATTTTAGAAGAATTGATGCTTCATCTTATGTGGTGGGTTATTATGACCCTCCCTGTGAAGCCAAGGTCAAAGGAATGCTTCAACGCTAAGTGTTCATCATCTAATCCTCTTCTGCAAACTAAAATGGTATTTATCTTCCTCTCTTGATATATATTACATGAGTTAGTGTGGTATGCGATCCTTTCAATATGCATATATAACATGAGTTGGTGACATTCCTTTCTATGAGATTATAAGGTTTTTCATGGTTTTATTCTGTATATGGTGATTTCTATCGACGGTCATCATCATTACTAATGTGGATGTGCTAATTTTAATAGCTTGTTATCACCGGTCTGATTTGGTGGATTTACCTTGGTGAATGAATACCAAGAAGAGTAATAATATTTTATGGTTGTATGCATGGGATTATGTTGTCTCCAATTTGTTGTGAATCATTTGATGAGGTTGATAAAAACCATGAGAGTTTGTTGTGAATCAGTTGACGAGGAACTTGATCAAAATTTGCATCTGTAACTGTTCAAGCTCAAGCAGAGGAAAGCATTGACAAAACATAGCATACACACACAATGCAACTATGGAGTTGTTCAAATCTTCTCCAGATTCACATAAGAAACTAAATTTCAAATACATGAAATGGGATAATTCTCTAGAACTCTCCATCTTTCACCTACCTAATAAATGCATACTCACTTATCTTATCTATGCATTTATGATACCTATCCACTATCAGTTTGGTAAAACAAGTAATGGAAAAAATACTCCATTTAACACTCCCCCTTAATTTCAACCGTTACAAAAATCAACACAAACAATGCCTAAGTGTTGTCTCTAAAATTCAAAAATATTTCTTCCCAATGGCTTGGTGAAGATATCTGCTAATCGTTCCTTCGACCCACAAAAATGTAGCATAATGCTACCATCGTTTAGCATGAAATTATAGTGAGTGTCAATGTGTTTACTATTGCGATGAAACACATGATTCTTATATAATGCAACTATTTAAATGTTGTCACAAAATATAGGAGTTGGATCCTTCTCTTCATGTGAAATATAACTAAGGATCATTCTCAACCAAACTGCATGACATGTTGTTGAAGTTCCTACCACATACGTTGATTCTACTGAATAAATTGTGGCGATGGATTTTTTCTTAGAAGCCCATGAAATCTAGCCTATATCAAACATAAATGCATGCCCATAAGTAATTTTCATGTCAACAACACTACCTACAAAATCACTATATGTATATCCAACAAGTGAATCATCTTTTGAATTAGAATACCAAATTCCATAATCTGTTGTACCTACAATATACCTCAAAATTATTTTTACAACTTTCCAATGAGAGATTTTGGGATATTCCATAAATATGGAAATTAATCTTACTAGATACATAATATCTAGCCAAGTAGTTGTAAGGTACATGAGGCTTCCTAAAATCCTCTTATATAGAATATAATCAACTTATGTTCCTTCATCTTGTTTACTTAGTCTTGTACCTGTTGCAATTGGTGTATATGTTGTCTTGCGTTTGTTCATTTTGAACCTTTTCAAAATATATGTGGCATATTTTTTCCAACAAATAAAAATTCCATTTTCAGAATGCTCAACTTCAATTCCTAGAAAATATTTCATGAGACCAATATCGTTCATTTCAAATTCACTTTGCATGGCTTCTTTAAATTCATTCAACAACAAATTTCTTGTATAAATTGTGCCATCAACATAGAGACAAACTATCAAAATATTACCTCTCTGGTCTCTTTTGGTATTAAGTGTGGGCTCATTGTTGCTTGTGTTGAACCCATTGTTGAGAAAATAAGTATCAATGTGGTTGTACCAAGCTCTTGGAGCTTGCTTCAAACTGTACAATGATTTCTTCAATCTGTACACTTTGTACTCTTTACCTCTGATCTAGAACCCCGATGGTTGATCCACATAAACTTATTCCTTTAAAATGCCATTTAAAAAGGTTGATTTAACGTCCATTTGATATACTGGCCATTTGTTTTCAGATGAAACTACCAAAATTGCTCTAATAGTATCCAAACGTGCTACTAGAGAAAATATTTCTCCATTGTTGGTTATGGAGCTTGATTATCTTCCCAATTTAGAGGTTTGATTCAGTCGTGCTTGGACCCCATTCCCTGATAGGGGGGATTTCCCCCCCACAACTTTTGCTAGTGGGGTCTAGGGGGGGCGGATAAAAATTTTGTAGCCCCCCCTGGTGGGGGATTCAAGGGCAGCATCACCGATGCGAAATTTTGGGAAAATTTGTCTTGTAAAATATTGTAATTTCATAGTCAATCTAGACCATTCATTATAATGTCTTAGATCTGACGCTAGAAGTTATTTTAGGGTTTTTTTCCCTAGAAGGAAACCTTCTCATATGATGGAATTGTATTGTGATTGTGTATTATCACGAATATTTTATTCTGAGAGAGGATGTGAGAGAAATAAGAGGAAGTTACATCAAGTGTGTTGTAGGTTGTATCCATTCATTTTGTTGGATAATAAAAATGAAGGAGATGACAATTTATTTGTTCGATGTAGCCCACACTAGGTGAGCCACGTATATATGTATCTCTATTGTATTTTGTATCTTCTGTGTTTTATTTTTGCATTTGTTTTATTTGTTTCTTTGTCACCCTATTTTTCTACCAACTGGTATCAAAGTGAAAGGTAACTCGCAGGAAAAGAGGTTTCATGTCTCAAGTGGGAGAAATGGAGGAAGATGGAAAGTTTAGGGTCGAGAAATTTAACGGCCAAAACTACCAGTTATGGAAGATGCAGATGGAATATTACTTATATCAGAAGGATCTATTCCTTCCATTGGGTGGAATAGAAAAGAATTTGACAACGATGAAGGACAAAGAATGGGAGGTACTTGACAAAAAGTCACTAGGAATGATACGGCTAAGCCTGGCAACATCATCGGATTTCAATATTTCAAAAGAAAATATAATGAAGGAGTTGATAGATGCACTAGATAAACTGTATGAAAAACCTTGGGTGTCCAATAAGGTATTTATAATGAAGAGATTATTTAATATGAATATGTCAGAAGGTGGTTCTTTTGCAAATCATTTAAATGAATTTAATACGGTTACTGATCAACTAAGTTCTATAAAAGTGGATTTTCATGATGAGGTTAGGGCTCGTCTAATATTGTTCTCATTGCTAGAAAGTTGGAATGGCTTGGTCATTGTTGTGAGTAACTATGTCTCTGGTTCAAACACTCTAAAATTTGATGATGTTGGTGTTGTTATCCTTAGCGAGGAAATGCGACAGAAAAGAATAGGTGAGACATCAGGTAATGTGTTCACTGTGGAGAACAGGGGACAACAAAAGGATAGAGGAAAGGGATTAGGGAACCATGGGAATTATAGGAAGGGAATATCCAAATCCAGACTGGGAAAGATAGAGTGTTGGAATTGTGGGAAGAAAGGATGTCTGAAGAAATACTACAGAGCTCCAAAGAAACAAAGAGATGGACAACAAGAGAAAAATAAAGAAGCAAATGTAACAAGTGATGTGTTTCAAGATGCTTTGATTCTTTCTATAGATAATATTTTTGAGTCTTGGGTAGTATATTTAGGGGCTTCAGTTCATGCCACACCCCATAGGAAACATTTTCTAGATTATGTTCAAGGTGATATTGGATAGGTTCATTTGGGTGATGATGCACCATGCAAAATTGTTGGAATGAGAAAGATACAAATAAAGCAAAAGAATGGAAACCAATGGTTGTTGAAATAGGTAAGACATGTTCCAGATATAAGGAAAATTCTAATTTCAACTGGAAAGTTAGAAAGTGAAGGTTGTATATATATATTTATAGATAAGCAATGGAAGGTCACTAAAGAATCATTGGTGATAGTAAAAGGAGAGAAGGTAGGTACATTGTATTTGTGTACTGGTAATATTGGTTCTTCTATCTCTTTAGCTTCTACAGGAGTGTATACATCACTTTGGCATCATATGCTTGTACACATGAGTGGTAAGGGGATGTATATACTTCACAAAATGAATTTGTTTCCATATCTTAAACAAATTGATTTAGATTTTTGTGAGCATTGTGTTTATGGAAAATAGAAGAGTGTTAGATTTCTCAGAGTTGGAAAAGAAAAGAAGAGTGAAAGGTTAGATCTTGTGCATATAGATGTAGGGGGACCAACGCAGGTATCATCTCTTGGTGGCTCTCATTATCATGTTACTTTTAGTGATGATGCAATTAGAAAAAATTGGGTTTATTGCATTCGAAAAAAATCTGATCTTTTTGATACTTTTAAGAAATGGAAAGCTTTGGTTGAGAATGAGACAAGAAAAAGGTTGAAGTGTCTCAAATAAGAAAATCGAGGTGAATATTGCAGAAAGTAGTTTGATTATTATTATTCATACCATGGAATTCGTAGAGGGAAAATAGTTCGAGGAACACCACAAGAAAATGGTGTGTCAGAAATGATGAACATGACAATCATGGAGTGTGCAAGGAGTATGAGATTGCATGATCAGTTTCCCTTATAGTTATGGGTAGATGTTGTAGATATTGTTGTTTACTTAATAAACAAAGGACCTTCAAGCTCTTTGGATGGTGGGATTCCAGAGGAGGCATGGACATATAAAAAGGTAAACTATTCTTTTTTGAATACTTTCAGTTGTGAATCATTTTTCCATATTGAGAAAGAAAATAGAACAAATCTTGAGGAAAAATAAAAGAAGTGTACCTTTATTGGATATGGTGTTAATGATTTTGGTTATCGCTTATGGGGATTTGGAGGAAGAGATTTATATGAAGCAAACATATAAATCACTTGAGTATAAACAACTTTTCTCCATGGGGATTTAGAGGAAGAGATTTATATGTAACAGCCATAGGGGTATGAAGTCAAAGTAAAGGATAATTTGGTATGAATGTTTAAGAAGAGCATGTATGGCCTAAAGCAATCTCCAAGGAAGTGGTATTTTAAGTTTGACATGTTTATGACAGGACAAGGTTATAGTAGATGCCATTCTGATCACTTTGTTTATTTTAAAAGGATAGAAAATGGAAGCTATATTATCTTTCTATTATATGTATATGAGATGCTTGTTGCAGGGTCTAATATGCAGGATATAAATGTGCTCAAGAAGAAATTAGCTAATTCATTTGCGATGAAGGATTTTGGTGCTGCAAAGAAAATCCTTGGTATGAGACTAACAAGAGACAGGAAAAATCGCAAATTGACATTGTCTTGGGGTGAGTACATAGAGAAGGTTTTGGAGAGGTTTAGAATGTAGAATGCAAAACCAGTTAGTACACCTTTGACAAACCATTTCAAATTAACTAAGGAAATGTGTCCCAAGACACATGAGGAGATAGAATACATGTACAGGGTCCCTTATTCATCAACAATTGGCATCTTGATGTATGTGATGGTTTGCACAAGAGAAGATATTACACATGCAGTGGGAGTTGTGAGAAGGTATATGAACAATCCAAGTAAAGAAAATTGGGAGGCAGTAAAGTGGATTCTCGGGTATTTGAGAAGTATTGTTACTCATGCATTATTTTTTGGAGGTTCAGACACTGTTCTACAGAGATATGTTGATTCAGATATGGCAAGTGATAAAGATAGCAAGAGGAGCACCGCAGAGTATTTTTTTACAGTAGGTGTAATAGTAGTAAGTTGGATTTCAAAACTACAAAAGGTTGTTTCACTTTCAACAAAAGAAGCAGAGTATGTTACTACTATATAGTCTAGTAAAGATATGATCTGGTTACAGGGGTTTATGGAGGAATTGGAAAAGAAGCAGGAGAATAGAAGGTTGTTAAGCCCTAAATAGTAACACATTACCCCTTAATTAGGGAATATTACATTGGTAATGTTATTTTATTTATTTCGTCTTGGGTCCATTAGTTGTAATTGTACCTCCTAGTCTCCTATATATACCAAGGACACCTTTTCATTTGGAATCATCTTTTATTTGGAACTTTATGTGGTGTATAAGGAGGTTCCCCCCTTGAAGAGGATTATTATTTGAAATTATCCATTTTTCAAGGCGTTGAGTACTTATTCTAAGGTTTTTCTATGCTATCTTGATATTTTGTTCTTAACATTTTGTATCAGAGCTCAAGGTCTTGGGGTTTCGCTGCTACAACTAAGACACCTTGGAATTTCCGCTATAACTTTTTTTTTACGATGTTTCAGAAGGAACTCCTTGAACAATATTTATCAGACAGATCAAGGTATGTTGGGATCAAATTTTATCTCTTGGGGCCTTACACTTTCAAAGATATATCCTATGTAAGATAGGGTTCTGGAATCATCCTAGATTTATTTATCGCAAAATTTTCGCTATGAAATTTTTTCTGTAACTTTTCAGACACTGAAATATTGAGGATATTCATATAAATTATCAAGGTAGCTCTAATAAACATTTCAGCTTCTGGGTCATCCTACTTTTTTACATACACCCTGTGCAAGATAAGATATCTCACTAGTCATATTAACTAGTCTCAAACAGGTCTTTCGTGTAAAATAATGATATCTTCTTCAATGAGTATCCAAATTAAGTGAGATCAGTTTCATTGGACAGTAGAAAATTAGTAGTATTTCTGGTACAATATTCAGAATAACATATCATATATTGTGATCTTGGCATGCTTTACAAGTACTCTTTCTTGGAAGGGAAAAAAAATAAACATGTTGTGGGGAAGTTACCATAAATTTCACTTGACAAATCCAATTTTGATCAGACATGTGGCATTCCAGAGAAGAAATATCAAAGAACTACAAAAAACAAATTTCCATACCCATGAGGGCCAAAATTTTGGAGCCACAACAGAGGAAATATCATCTAGTAGAACCACCTCGAAATCAAGGTTTAAAAGTGATACTTGGCCAACATGCCACCATAAAAGGGAAATTCTACACCAAATAAGCCTCCAAACATTCTTACTTGGACTCTTGATGAAGGTGAAGAAATTTGTAGGGACATAAATTATTTACAAAAGAAGACGGTAACAAAAGATGAACTACAAGGGATGATGAATGGTTTAAAAAGGGAGATCATGGAAGGATTGAAAAAATTCCTAATAGAGAGGACACCTAAAAGTGAAAATGTATCCCATGAAATTCATTCATAATGAGGACACAAGCAAGATGATCAAGAATGGAGAAACTCCAACTTTAGGTTGAAGACTAACCACTTTCCTAAGATCGATATGAGGAATTTTGATGGCAAGGACCCAATCACATGGATACTTCAGATGGGGCAATTCTTTGATCTACATGATGTGCCACGTAAACAAAAGGTACGAATTGTTTCTTTATATTTAGAACCCAATCAATTTTTATGGTATCGATAGATTTGTTCTATAAAATCACTCGTCACATGGACAATTTTCATGGAATAAATGACAGCACACTATGAGGATACAAGGAGAAATACCTTCTTTAGTCAATTGATAAATCTCAAGAAAAAGGGTTCAGTTGCAGAGCACATTGACAACTTCCAAAGATTGAATATAAAGGTAACAAGCATTCTAGATGAGCACATGATTGATGTGTTCATAGGAAATTTAAATGATAACATTCAACATGAGTTTCTCCTTTGGGAACCCAAATCATTGGAGAATGCATTCAGGGTGGCAAGAAATGTCAAAAGTAAAAATATGGCTATGACTACTAGAAGGACCACTCCTAACATCTATCGAGAGAATAATGTTCCTTCTTCTAAAAAAATTCAACCTACAAGGTTGGCACCTCAACAATTGGAGGAAAGAAAAGAAAAAGGTTTATGATTTAATTGTGACAGCAAGTACAATAAGGGACATAAGTGTAGTGAGAAGAAATTATTCTACATAGATTGTGAAGAGGAAAAATAACAAGAACAAGAAAAAGAACCATCTCAAGATGAAAACGTAGAAGCGATTTCTTCTGAAGAGTTGACTCTGACGATATCATGTAATGCATAGGTTGGAATTAACACTCAAACCCTCAAGATTGACGGATATATCAAAAAGAAAAAGGTAATAGTCCTAATTGATTCTGGTAGTACTCATAATTTCATTCACTATAAATTAGCCAAAGCTCTCAATTTCTCTGTATATCCAACGCCAATGTTTCAAGTAATGATTGTAGATGGAGGAACTATCAATTTCTCAGGAAAATGCAATAAGAACAATCTTACTATGGGGGAATGTGTAATGAATAGTCCAATAATTTCTATACCCATGGGTGGTGTTGATGTCATACTAGGAATCCAATGGTTACAATCATTAGGAATAGTGGATTTTAATTTTCATGAAATTTTCATTGGAAGGAAAAGAAATTGAGTTAAGGGGTATCATAGGGAAACCCAGTAAGGTGATAAGCTTTGATGGCATGAAAAAATTATTAAAAAAGGGGCATGAAAGTGTAATTGCACAACTATGCTCACTAGATGTTCAAACATCTAAGCCATCTATTCCCCTATATCTACAAAGGATCATTGATAAGCATTCCAGAGTATTTGAAGATATTCCCAAAATTATTCCACCCACTCAAAACCATAATGATGCTATTCACCTATTTCATGGGAGTGTTCCTCCTAACATCAGGCCTTACATATACCCTTATTCCCAGAAGAGTGAAATTGAGCATATGGTTGAAGAAATGTTATAGGATGACATTATTAGACCTAGCCAAAGTTCTTACTCTGCACCGGTGGTAATGGTAGTCAAGAAATATGGTTCATGGCGTATGTGTCCAGATTATAGAGAGATCAACAAGATCACTATATGTTTCCCATTCCTGTCATTGATGAATTGTTAGATGAACTACATGGAGAAATCTATTTCACAAAGTTGGATCTTCGTTCAGGGTATCATCAATTTAGAATGAAGGAACCATATATCCCAAAAACAACACTCTGAACTCATGAAGGGCATTATGAGTTTTTGGTCATGCATTTTGGCCTTACAAATGCACCTTCCACATTCCAAGGGTTGATGAATTCAATTTTCAAGCCCTTCCTTCGAAACTTTGTGTTAGTATTTTTTGATGATATATTAATCTATAGCAAGTCTTGGGAGGATCATGTGTGACATGTTGATAAGGTGATACAACTACTAAAGGAGCACAAACTATATGTCAAACCATCCAAATGTTTCTTTGGGGCGAAGGAGGTAGAGAATCTGGGTCATAGTGTATCTCATGAAGGTGTCAAGGTAGACCCTAACAAGATTAAGGCCATGATGGACTGGCCAATTCCCAAAACATTGAAGAATATTAGAGGATTTTTGGGTTTGACAGGTTAATACCGCAAGTTTGTTAGGATCTATGGAAGAACAACAACACCTTTAATGACATTAAATAAGAAGGATGAATTTTGATTGACTCTAGAGGAAACTCAAGATTTTGAACAACTTAAAGAGGCAATGTGAAAAGCTCATGTCTTGACCACACCATACTTCACAAAAACCTTTATTGTGTTATGTGATGCCTTGGGAAAT
>SNQJ01S0263187.1:0-12108 GCA_010110895.2 Picea sitchensis | reverse complement strand
AAGAAAACCTTTAGTTCAAGTTCATGAGCTTAATAAGCAAATAATAGTTCTTAGAAGCTGAGCTAAAATGAAATAAAGTACAGAATGATGAAAATATGAGAAAATCTGTCATTGAAAACAAAAGAGGACTGTGATTCTATTATGAATAAAGAGTCTAGTACAATAGCCAAAAAATGTCTCCTAGATTGCCCCGATAGTGCTCCAATATTTTGTAATAGAAATCATCTTGGCTTGGGGCAGAAGATGGACGGTTAATTCACAGACTTAAATGGAACAACAATATGCATTTTGGCTTTAGCCTCTTGTAAATGGTGTTTTCATTTATCTTTTGTTTATCCTGATATACCAATAGGTTTTGATAGCTTTAGACTTTATGATCTGTTATGTTTTGGGATAATTCTTTTATAAATATAGTCCATATTTGATGCTTTAGATATTAACAGTGTGATCATCTATTAAGCTTAAATGGCAGGATTTCTCTTTAATTTTTAGTTGAATGATCAAATGCAATGTTGTTACAATCAGATTTATCTTATTGTAATCGTGTGTGATCATAAGATCACATGACCTATTCGTATCATCTATTTTATTATTAAAACTCAATTGCCAACACATTGTTCTAGATTTATTTAGAACAGTCTCAAGGTTCATTGTAGGTTTCCCTCTTGGGCATGGTAGGTGGACATTCTCTAATCATGCAAATGTTTGGATACATATCGCTAAATCACTAACAGGTTAGCTCATTTACATTTTTCTGTCATTTTCTTATCACTGAAACTCGAATGTATGGTTCAGATTTTGACTGTCCACATGTTTTTGTTTCATAGTATTTTTCCATATCAGTTTAGATTTATAAAGGAAAAATGAAAAAACAATTTTATGTGCTTTCTTTATCTGCTTCTTCGAAGCAATCATTTTTCACATTGAGTTTCGTAAGGTTATATTAAAACTTGCAGTTTTTATATCATGTACATAAGTAAGATAAGTAAATCTTCTATTTAAATATATCTACAATAGTTACATTATACGTATGTACATACGTACACACACAGACACACACACACACACACACATATATATATATATATAGTGATTTCATTTATTTTATTTGTTTCTTTTAGGACTTTTAGATTGGCTAATAGAGCCATTAAAATCGTTGGAACGGATTACACCAAACGACTTGGGTTATTTAGACAACCATGAACCAGACTCATTCTTCCAGTTGATGGACGGTCATTTTCGCCCGTCAACAAATGTCGCTAGAAGGAGGGCCTGAATATAATTGATGGCACGTGGAAGTCACAAGAATCCTGCTCCATACACTCTCTCCCCTATAGTAACATAGAGTCATTCTGACAACAACGTTACTTCTGAAACAACAACCACCTCGAATGAAAATCCCCAGATTCCTGTTGAGAGAGTAACACCAAACCCGCAAGGGTCCGACATACAATAAATTGTTCATTAGTCAGTTTTAAGGAAACATAGTGCTTTGGCCCGTATCAGACAACATGGTCGGCCAATAAATCAACCTTTAGATTTCCCTGATATCAGAGAACAAGTTGAAGGCATTGGTCTTCTTTTAAATCCTTTAGGAGATAATACCATAGATCCTGACCATACCCCTGCTCTTGCAGCTAGAGGATCTGGTATTCCACCTTCCCCACCTCATTCATCTCCTTCCTCTTCAGGAGGAGAGTCATCTAATGAAGGTTGTTCTTCATATGAACCATCTCAGCCTTCAACACCACCTACACCCATGGAAAACCAAAATCTCGCCAGACCATGGCTTGATCAAGATGTTGTGGTTGTACCTCGACCCCAACACCCTTTACCAAAACACCCAGAGAAATGGTTACCTAAGTTCGATCCAGATTCTAAGAAAATCATTAAGGATCACATAAATAAATTCATGCTAGCTATTAGACTCCGAAGTGTAGAACATGAAGATGTAGTATGTATATTTTTTCCTTACATGTTTGAGGGCAATGCCTCTACATGGTATTTTTCCCAACAACATTACACCATTGTATCTTGGGACAAATTTGAGACATGTTTCCTAGAGAAGTTCATAGATGATAAATCTGCGTAATTCCTTGTCATGGAACTCTCCAGCTTAGAGATGAACCCTAAGGAGAAAGTAAAATATTTTAACCAAAGGTTCCTCACGTTAAAAAATCAAATCTCCACTGATTCAATGCCTGTAGAAAGCCTTATTGTGGAATATTACACTAAATCTCTACACCATAATGTAGCAATTTGGGTTAAAAGGTCTAAAAAGTCTACGTTACTGGAAGCCTTCGAGGAGGCCATCCAAATCAAAAAAAAAAAATTGAGCTTGAAAGCTAATCTTAGTAATGAGGATGAAATAACCCCATCTTCTAAGAAGAAAATAGAAACTCTTACTAGGCCTCTCCAAACCAAAACCCAATCAGAAACCTCAGACATAGAAAGTCTACAAAAAATCATCCAAAAATTATCGAATGAAATTGTAGATTTGAGGAGATCGGCTGAAGAAGCATCCTCGAGTAAAGGAAGTTATAAACCTCCTTTTAGAAAACCTTTTTCCCCCAACCGACCGAATCCAACCCCTGACGGTCTGAATTTTGAAAACCTACAATAAGCTCTACATAATATCCTTGAAGCACATGATAACTTAGTCCCCCCTGAGAATTCTAAAGACGTGGTTGAAGAAGAAACAATTGAAGAAGCGGAATCATATCCCAATGTCTTCGGACATTTTTTCGACAGTATTTTCAAGAAAATTATAAAATTTTCCATCCTTACAACACCAGAAGCAAAACTCAGAGTAAATCCTCTTCCGAAATAAGTACTAATGTGTCTCCAAAAATTTTTAAATAAGTTGAAACAAAACATAATCTATCAGCCCCAAATTTAGAGTATGATTTGATTGAAGACCTAAAGAAACTTAAAGCTAATATTTCTTTTTATGAACTTTTGAAATTCCCTCTTCTTCTGTAGAAAATAACAAGAAAATTGAAGAAATGAGTTCTAAAATAGCTCAAAAGGTCCCTGCTAAAACAACACCTGATCCCCCAGATAAAAGGGATCTCACTAAAAAAACTGTATCAAATGTAGATAAAGTAATTTCTGGGACAACAACTAAAAATCAACAGAATTCTGTAGTTAATACTCGCAAAAATGTCCCACCTTTCTTATTAACTTTTGAAATTTTCAATAGAAATGTACATAATTGCATGGTATATTATGGCGAATCATCAAATGTGATGCCCTTTTCTGTTTGCCAAAAAATCAATGCTGAATTTCAACCTTCTAGTATTAAAATCATTCAGCTCGATCGGACGAATGTTAAGGTAATTGGTGAACTAAAGAATGTGTTCATTAGGTTATATTCTAATCCAAAAGTTCACTAGATTATTGACATCACTATTGTTGACGTCCTCGAGGTCTGTGGTTTATTCTTGAGCATGTATTGGTCCAAGCAACTACATGGTTACTTTGCAACAGATTGGTCACATTTACGGCTGCTAGAAAATGGAAAGCCAAACAAAATTAGGATTAACTGTGAACGTTACCTGAAGTACACCATAACGGATTTGAATGATGCTAATGAACCATTTACTGCTTCCACTAATTCAGCTGAAATGTAGGGAATGAACACTTTCTTCGGTAACTTCATGGAAGAAACTTCCCCCATCATCGATCCATAACAACAGTCGGAACTCATGACATGTAGTCAGTCAATAACTTTATCGAATGTGGAAAACACTATCGACGAAGCTCAAATATGGTCACTTTACTTTGATAGATCCAAATCTAAAGAAGGAGTTGGTGCAAGATGTGTACTCATCGACCCGGAAAGTAATAAAACTTTTATTGCCTGTCGATTAGATTTTGAATGCACCAATAACACCGTCGAATACGAGACACTTTTACAAGGACTCAGGAAATCTATAGATACGAACGCAAAGAACTTAATGGTATTCGATGATTCGGAAATTGTGGTCAGGCAGGTAAGAAATTCCATACATTTCCTATCACCACACCTGAAAAGTTACCAAACTTAGGTATGGAATCTAATGCACAAAGTTTCCGCATATAACATCAATTCCATTCCTAAATTAAGCAATTCTGAGGATAATTTATTAGCTAACATCGCTTCTAAACTTTTGCACGCAGAAGGTATTTCTCCGAATGCATTTTCAATTGAGTTATTGTTCAGAACATCGATCCCAGACAATGTCACTAATTGGAGAGTGTTTGATGATAATCAGTAGATCATCAAGTTTTTGCACATGGAGGACACCTTTCAAGGTGCAATTATTGATGAAGGCACTCACGATGAAAACCTCCACAATTTTAGGGTAATATCAGAGCCTAGGTCTCCCGAATCGACATATGATCTGGTAAACTCTATTCCCAAATCCGTGGTAAGACTAGAATTTTTTTATGACTTGCATGATAAATTCAGAAAATCGATAAATTGTAAAACAAACAGTTCTTCCTTGACTCATGAAAAGGTAAATCTAGGGACTAAAGATAATCCACAATATATCAATCTATGAATATAATTCTCTGAGCAAGAGCGGTCCTATTTTATAAAACTGTTTAGGGAATTCAAGGATGTCTTTGCTTGGACATATGATGATTTAAAAAAATTTGACCCTAACATAATACAACATATCATCCCCATGAAACCCTAGACTCAACCTTTTCAGCATAAACTGAGAAAGATGCACCCTAAGTTGGAACCAACAGTCAAGAAAGAACTAAATAAATTATTCAATGCAAAGATAATCTTCCCAGTGAGACACACACAATGGGTGTCTAATCTGGTTCCTGTAAGGAAGAAAAGTGGTAAAATTCGAATCCGTGTCGATTTTCAGAACTTGAACCGAGCGTATGAAAAACACACTTATCATGTTCCTCCAATAGAACAAATCCTTTAGCAGGTATCTGGTTCCAAAAGACTATCACTGCTAGACGGTTTTTCGAGATACAACCAGGTCCTCATTGTAACAACCCTAGTGAACAAATGTTTAAGGTTTATTAAGTAAAATTTATTTAGGGGATTAATTGTCTTAACAAGGTATTAATTAAACAAAGATTGATTTAATGATATTAATTAAGTAGTTATTAATTAATTAAAGGTTATAGTTTTAATTAATTAATTAATTAATTAACTACCTATTACATTTAATAACATGAGTATTAAATTTAATAGATTAATAAATTATTTTATTAAATTAAGAGTTACATACATGGAAAGGGATAAGATATTAAATAAAGGGGATAAGGGGGTCATTAACGGTGAAAGGATAAGAAGGTAATAAATGGGTTAGGTAGGGAGTAAATAAGGGGGGAGTCGGTGAAGGAGGAATATGGAGGGGAAGGAGGTTTACGGGAGGTCATTCTACGGGAGAGGGGGGATTGATTTGGAGGGCTCTTGGATTTTGCAGAGGGGAGTGGAGTTTGGAGTGAGGATTGTATCAGTCAGGCACTGGGGTTGTTGGAGGTTTTGGGCACGGGGGCCAGGATATCCATATGATATCTTGGAGCTAGGAAGTTAAGTTACCTAGTTGGCAGGGTGGAACTAGGTTTTGGGCAGTGTTTTACAGTACATCAGCGGTCAAGAAGGAAAGTGGACAAACGGAGGGTTATTAGCATCAGGTTCAGGTATTTAAAATTATGCATTGTTATTAACTTTTTATACAATTTTATTATTCTTTTTTAAATTTACATGCGTATGTGTTAAAAATAGAAAGGAATTATTGAATTTTTATAAACCTAGTAGAAGTTACTATCTTGTTGTAGAATTACTCTATGTTAATTAAATTGGCCACTACAATTGGTATCAGAGCGTTTGTTTGAAATCTGGGCCTAAGGGCCAAAAATCCAAGCTCAAATTCCCCTCTGCTTAACCTGCAAACAAAAGACAAAAATTTTAATAAAAATAAATGCAATACTAATTTTAACACAAATTTTAACTACTAGGGATGTTACACAATCTAGGAATTTCCATGAGACAACTTCGAGTGTTGATCTTCGGTTGTAATGCCAAAAAAATAAATAATCAATTCATCAAGTGTGAGATTTGTTCTGACGTTACTTCTAATCCATATATCAGCAACTCAAATGGAATATTGTGTGAAGGTATTGATTGATTGCAAACTCCTTTTTAAACTTGGTTGCTTCTTGATTGGCTTTTACATAAACCACAAAGAAAGTACAGGTAAAATGAAGCTTTTTGAAATCATGTAAATGTGTGAATAACTGAGTGTTTCCTTGTTAATGAAGTTGTTTCTTGATTAGCTTTTGCACAAACCACAGAGGAAAAGTGGCAACATAAAGATCTTCTGAATATTAGCTTACAAAATAGTCAAACGACCACCATAAGAATAATACTTGATATTCTAAAAATACAAGTACCAGTCACTTCAAGAACTTATTAGACACCATATAATACAACAAAAACAAGTTCCGACAGTTGATCTTTCTATCATGCAACATGCCTAAGAAAATCAGAAATGTAAGCCTAGACACAGTGTGGGGTCGTGATTTTCTTGTTTATGGAATTACTGACAGAAATTAGAAAGGTTAGAAAAGGGAAAATATAATTAATAATAAAATTCAGCAGACTTCAAATTCACCCCCCCCCAAAAAAAAAGTAATTAAAACTGATATTTCAAATTAGCAGGAGTAAAAAAAAAAAAACATGGAAGAACAATAAGTTATAACCTACAAAAGTACAAGGTTAAATTTTACGAGTGTTAAAACTTTATAGTAAAGACCATTGACAACCTTTCTTTTTCCAAAAATCCATAATACTCACAGCAATGGTTAAACTCAAAACCCTACAAAAGGCAGTAAGTTGGTAGTGGTTAGAAAGAAAAATGCATGACCAAGCAAGATCGTGACTCATAACTCCTTGACAAGCATGCATGTAGCATCCAAAGACGCTCTGTATGACTTGAACATGGGTTGAGTTCAAGGAAATATTATGCCCTCCCCAACAAATATTAGCACTTGGAAACACTTGCAGTCATTATAAATCAGAATAATCCAACAAAATTTAAGAAATGTAAATCATGTTAGCAAAATCGCATACATCATACTATGATTTAAAAAACAAAAACAAAAAAACAAATAGATCTTGATATTGAAAGGAAGTCGGTGAGGCTCGAACCCGGATCCAATTGTCAAATCCATCTAAGGGAGATCCCACGGGTCATACAGGAGTGCACAACACGTCCTAACTTCTTAAAACATCTATACTAAACATAATTAACATAAAAAGATAATTAACATAAAATGGGAAAACATACTGTAAACCGCAACAACTAGAACAATAACAGAGCCGCTTACTTAACTTTTTCTCTGCACGCGTGGGCAGGATCATCGGGACTTTCACCTGGTTTCGAATGGGGTTTTTACCATGACCTACTCGCCAGGATTTGAACCCTGAACAAGCGCTTCGAACTAGTTGTTAACCTAGCCCGACGAACTACTGTAGAGCACCGTTACTCACGACATATTGCAATGAAAATAAAATTTCTCTGCGAATTAATTTAAGATTGATAATATATTGCAATGGATAATGAAATTGATTTCCAAAAGAACTTTATGGTAAATGGCAGAGAATGAACCGTTTTTGCAGGTATGGCTGATAATTTCGATCATCCCCTTTGTTCCATGACGCTGCCAGTTACAGGGATTGATGGAATTCGTTTGAAATGTTTCCCATTTCTTGGCTGGATGGAGTCAAGTACACTGAACTCAAGACCTTGAACATCAAAGTTTGGATGCTCCATTGAGCAGAACGGAGTCGAATAATACCAGGGATGCATCAAATCGAAGCTAGATATGTCAGAAGAAAAAAAATCTTGTATCTGTTTCTTTGGCCAAGCATCGAGAACGTCTGACTACTCAGAAAAACCTTAAATTTTTCCTCTTCAGCATGTATGTTCCCCGTTGCGGTCCATGTAAGTTGTAAAGAATGCCATGGATTCATCGATGAATCAAACTGCAGCTAAAAACAGGCTTAAATAATGAAATTTCGCCTAAGGGTAGTGTCATTCTTGTGAAATGCAATTGAATTCGCCAAATTTGGCGTGGCGGAGAGGTTTCCCTGCAGATCTGAAGCTCGAAGCCTAGGAATCAAAATAAGCATGCTGTGTTTCTTCTGTGTCCCATGGGGCATGCAACACTCCAGATATATTTCTTCTTCATGAACCTTCTTCCATGCTGGAATCACACCCACATCAACTTTCATGTGGCTGTAATTGTAATGCCTAAGTGGAGTGATTGGGTACCTCTTAACCATTGGGAAGAAGCATGCCTCATGTGGGTTTAACGCCTTTACCACAATGTGTTTGAATATTTGTCGAGGATATTTAGCAATGGAAAACTCTTGTGCACTGCCAATGTCAATCCCATTCCCTTACCAGAAGCTCAACAACATTGATGGCGGGCATTACCAACACTAGCGCCAAGAGCAGAGGAAAGAGGTGAGAGACGGCAGAGGAAAGAGGTGGAAGTGAGGCAGCGTTAGGGTTAAGGAACAACTTAGGTGTTTGGTATTGAGAGCCGGAGGTCGGGCACGTGGGCCTCATGCCAGAAGCCCGACCTTAAAGGCTGCCAGCGAATGCCAAGGATTTTTCTTATATATATTAATGTTTAGTTTAATAGTTTATTTAAAAATATCAATACGCCCTTTTGAATAATTAAATTTTCATTTTTATTTATTTATTTTGATTAAATTTTAGTTTTATAATTTATTTAAAGGTATTAATATGCGAGTGTAAATTTAAATTATTTAAAAAAAAAAATAAAAAAAAAATATATATATATATATATATATAATTATGAGTTTTAATTTAAATAATTTAATAATATAGGGCTAAGAAAAATATGGATTCCGCGGGGATCGAACCCCGGACCTCCCCACCAGTCAAGTCTTTACAAAGTCTGCCCTACCATTGCACCACATGATGTGACTTTTACAAATAATTTCACATATAAATACTTTAATTGTCATACCCAAGACCACCCACCAAGCGAAGCGTCTTAAGAAGAACACTAACGCCGAAAGGTACATAGCGCTGGTGAACATCGAAACATGGCTGGCAGTTGTGGACAATTATTTAGATGCCACGGTTTAATCCTAATTAATCATTTAAACGTGGTAATTATATAACCTTACAACATTTTTTTATGTGATTAGGTAAATGCTAAAAAAAAAAGGTAAACATGTTAACGGATGCCTTGATAAATGCAAGAAATTTATGAACAATAAATCTGACCCATTTGACTTTGGAGGACGACTAAGAATATTCCAGCATCTTCAATGCATAGCCATCAGATCAGGGTTTAAGGTTAAATAAGATTAAGAGATCATTAATTGTGCCCATTGTCAATAGGTGTATGCATATCGACGTAAATTAATAAACATAAGGTGGGAAGTCACTTTAATCAAGTTGTATGCGAAAAGTTAAAAGGGCTTAGACTAGGACAAGCGGGAAGGAGGCGACATATGTACTAGGAGAGTAAGCATAGGAAGTGGCGATTGAGGCGCAAGGCTAACTTAGCTATAGGGCAAGGGAACCAATAGTTATTTTCGTAGGGGCGAAGAAATCAAGCTTAGATGATTAACCCTAACCCTAACCTAGACAATCCCCTAATGGAGTAATGTCTGTTTACAGACAAGTAAAGAAAACTTACGCCTAACCCTATTTCTAAGTTTAAAATAGCACCAATTTGAAATGTCCTTGAACTCACCCTGACAACTTTGGGGTGATGCAGGTTAAATAATATAGTATGGTCAGGACTCGAAGGAGTCGAGGCAGGGGAACATCGTCGCAAGCACCGCCAACACCGCCAGTGCCACCACCACCATCACCTGAACTAGCCCTCATACTGCGCTCATTGGAAGCCATTAACGAGACTTTAAAGGGGCGACAACCAGCAGGGACTGAAGTGGAACCCCCATCGTTTGGAATGGGTAATCCAGAAGTGTCAAGGGATTCAGGAGGAGGACCTCCACCTAAAGACATCATGCGAGAATTGCAGAAGATCAAACTTCGGGAGTTTTCTGGGGGTCGCGCCAGTGAACGCGCGGAAGCATGGTTGGAAGGCATGATAAGGTGTTTTTCCTTAAGGGACAATGCGTCCAACTCAAAGGTGAAGATCACAATTTTTCAGTTAAGAGACAACGCTTTGAACTGGTGGGGCAACCTGGAAAGACAATTGCACCTTACCCCAGGAATAGTATCTTGGGAACTTTTTGAGGAGAGGTTTCGAAGGAAATATCTACCAGCATACTATGAGGAACAATAGGTAGGGGCATTTCATGCCCTAGTACAGGGAAACAGAACTGTAGAAGAATATGAGATCAGGTTTATGTAACTGGTCAAATATGTGTCGTATATGGATAATGACCAATGACAAGCAGAGCGCTTCATCTATGGATTGACCCCTAATATAAGAGCTATGGTGCAGAAGTGGAAACTGTCTTCAGTGGCAGAGGCGGTGGAAAATGCGCGTTACATGGAAGAACGCATGAACTTGACCGGGGGTACAAGACCGACATTTCCGCATCGCCCGGGGTTCGTAGGAAAGGCCCCGAGGACATTTCCTAGGGGAGGGGGATCAAGGCCACCGCCATATGGTAACAGATTCGCACCAAGGATAGTAGCTGCAGGGATTTCAATGGCAGCGAGTGCAGCATCTTGTTCATCACTAGCGGTGCAGACAGGTCCACGACCATCTCAAGGAACAATGAGCAGGGGCAGTAGTTCCAAGGGAAGGAACTCATTTTAGAGATAGTCACATAACAACGCATAGGTTCAATCTCGTGTTACCTGTTGGAGGTGCGAAGGACCCCATTAGCAGCGCGACTACCCAGAGTTACAATCAGGGTTCGTACATAGAGAAAGAAAGGCACCGATGGGGAGAGCAAGTAGCAACCACCAGATTTACGTAGCGGTTAATAACCACCAGGCCGAACATCAATCCACGGTGGTGGAGTCATCAGGTACGCTAAATTATATCAATGTCAAGATTTTGTTTGATTTTGGTGTGACAGATAGTTTCATTTCACCATCTGCATTAGAAAAGAGTGGGTTGGTATCCTACGAGCACGATGACTTTAAACAATTCGAGATGGCTTCGGGGGAAAAACAAGCAGTAGGACCTAGTGTCGATAATTGTATAGTAGACCTGGGAGTGTGTACTACCAGGTTGAAGGTATAGGTCACTGCTCTCGGTGCATATGACCTAATCGTTGGAATGGATTGGTTAGCAGCTCATCGAGTTTTGGTAGATTGTTTCGCAAAGAGGGTGCTTTGTGTCGATGATGAAGGAAGACTAGTAGAGATCCAGGGTGTACAGAGAAAAGTGTCGTTACGCTTTATATCAACTATGAAGGTTAAGTGATGCTTGAGACAAGGGTGTCGACTTTATGTAGTGGAAGTCGTGAATGAAAGGAAGGGACCCTCATTGGATCAGTACCCGGTATTGTCAAAATTTCAGGATGTTTTTCTGAACGAGTTACCAAGGTTACCTCCTGAGAGGGAGCTTGATTTTACTATTGAGCTAAAACCTGGTGCAGAACCAATATCCAAGACTTCGTATCGGATGACAGTGCCATAACTTTGTGAATTGCAAATGCAGTTGAAAGAGTTACTGGACTTAGGGATAATAAGTCCTAGTGTCTCACCTTGGGGCACACCAGTAATTTTTGTAAAGAAGAAGGATGGATCCTTACGACTGTGTGTAGACTACAGGGACTTGAACCATGCTACAGTGAAAAATAGGTACCCGATGTCGTGAATAGATGACATCTTCGATCATATGAAAGGAGCAGCGGTATTCTCAAAGATCGATTTGCGATCAGGGTAGCATCAATTAAGGATTAAGGAAGGTGATATCCCAAAAACTGCCTTTCGAACTCGGTTTGGACATTACGAGTTTGTTGTAGTGCCTTTCGGATTGACCAATGCACCAACAGTATTCATGAGCCTCATGAACGACATATTCCAAAAGTACTTAGACCGTTTTGTACAAATCTTTTTAGATGACATCCTCATCTATTCCAAAAATGAAAGAGAACACGAGGAACACTTGCGA
>SNQJ01S0263184.1:0-12108 GCA_010110895.2 Picea sitchensis | reverse complement strand
ACAAAAACTGAGTATATATACTCAGGGCAATTTGCCACCTTCGCAGCAGGAAGGTAGTTGAGACATTAAAGTCCAAACTAGTGTGTGCAGGCTCCTCAGTCAAACCTAGACGGAACTCCCATGTCAGACACCATCTTAACTCAGCATGGCTCTTGCAGGGGGACCTGCATACAAGGGTACCATGGGCTGATTTCTCCAGGCCTTTTTCATGCCCTCCATTTATGATTTGAGTTGAGGTCTCAACCACCTACTCAATATTCATTAACTGGTTCTTCCATGGAGGGTGGTTGAGACTAAAAACACAAAAAGAAACCCTTTGTTCTTTGATGTCCTGGTAGCCGAAATGCTGAAATGGCTCCCGAGTGATTTTACATTTCGCATTTCGGGTTTCAGGGTTTCCCGATGCAGTGGAGGAGCGACTCCTTTGTCCTTTGAAGTCCCGGTAGCCGAAATGATGAAATGGCTCCCGTGCAGCTTTTACATTTCATGCTTCGGGTTTCGGGGTTTCCCAATGCAGTGGAGGGACGACCCTCTGTCTCTTGACATCCCGGTAGCCGAAATAACGAAAGGCTCCTGGGTGTATTTTACATTTCACGCTTTGGGTTTTAGGGATTCCCGATGTAGTGGAGGAGCTACTCCTTTGTTCTTTGATGTCCCAGTAGTCGAAATGTCGAAATGGCTCCCGGGCAGCTTTTACATTTCGCGTTTCAGGTTTTGGTGATTCCTGATGCAGTGGAGGGACGACCCTTTGTCTCTTGACATCCCGGTAGCCGAAATACCAAAAGGCTCCTGGGTTGCTTTTACATTTCGCGCTTCGGGTTTCGGTGATTCTCTATGCAGTGGAGGAGTTACTCCTTTGTTCTTTGATGTCCCGGTAGCCGAAATCATGAAAGGGATGATCATTTCGTGACTTTGGTGATAAGAAATGAGCCCATGCGCTATACCTCGTGAAATTTTGCAACTCAAGCCTACCCGATGACCATCGATCTTCCCCATCTGTGGATTCTCGCCATTGACAACAAAATGCCTGCTCGCTTGATTTTAGACCGGAAATGGCCCTTCTGTGTGTTGCGCTCAGTGCTCATGACTTGCGAGAATTTGGCGCTAACACTTTCTATTTTACTTCGACTTCGGACTGCGCAGTGCAGCCTTTGCTTTCTACTCTATGCCTCCTCTCTTTCCCTTGTGCAGGTTGTTTTTTCTGTGCCTGGTACCCAATTTCAACTACACCTGGTACCTAGACCCTTTTCCTAAAGATTTTACTGAGAGCTGCGAGGTAGCTGGTTTTCATAATACAACTTTAGTCGGCTCCCATTCACTAATCCTTCCTTCCATTCTCCCTTCAAAGTCTTCAACTGTGCAACTCCTCCTTTTGTAACATAGGCAGCCTCATATGGCCTGAGCCAATGCATTCTAAACTTTCCAGGATGTTTGATGAACTTACGGTCGTATACCAATACCAAATCACCTTGCTTAAATTCCTTCTTCTTAATGTGTCTGTCATGGTAGGCCTTCTCTCTTTCGTTCTATACCTGCTGATAAAATCCTACAACAAATTTGTCTTCCTCCAGTTTGACCATCTATGCAAACCTCTCTCGAACAGTGCCAGTGTGATCCATATCTATAAAGGAAGCAATTCTTAGGCTTGGTACCAAATATTCCATTGGGACAACGGCTTCGAGACCATATACCAACTTAAAAGGGGTCTGAATTGTTAGCTTCTTGCAAGTGATTCTATAGGCCCATAGTATTGTCGGTACTCTTAAATCCCAGTCATCCTTGTTCACACTGCAAATCTTCGCCAGCATTGTTTCCAAGATCTTGTTGAATGATTCCACTATCCCATTTACTTGGGGATGATAAGGCGTGCTCTTCTGATGGTGGACTGCAAATTCCTCAGTCAGGGCTTCAACTGTTTTATTTATGAAATGTGTGCTTTGATCACTCATAACGATATTTGGACATCCAAACCTGGTTATGATGTCATCAAATATGAAGCGTGCAGCTGTAGTTGCACTATAGTCCTTAACTGCTCTTACGTCGGCCCATCTGGTCAAATATTCTGTAGCAGTAATGATGTACCTTTCTCCTATGGGCTTGCCTGGTGGGTTTATAGGTCCCACGAAGTCAATGTCCCATTTCTCAAATGCTTGCAGGGTCAATTGTGGTGCTAATGGAATTTCATCTTTTCTGGATGGTTTCCCAACTCTTTGGCATACATCGCAGGCTCTGTAATAGTCTTTATCATCTTTGTGTAAGGTAGGCCACCAAAGGCCAGCTCTAAGAACCTTCTATACAGTTGATTTCCCTGCGTAGCGTCCTAGTACAATGCCTTCATGAGCTTATGCGAGGATCAATGGTCTCTCTGCCTCCATAACACACCTTCTCAATATCTCATCAGGTCTCATTTTGTATAGTTGTCCAGCTATAAGTGAGAAGTATGCAACGCACACTACTAGTTGTTTCTTCTGGGGAATTGTATATTCTCAAGGTGTCATTCTTGTTGATAGGAATTGGACTATCTCTGTGAAGTGGTCATAAATCTTTCTAATGGCCAATAATTTTCCATCCAACAGTGTTGTTATAACCCTAATTTGCACCAGACATGCATACCTGGCATCAGGCCATCTCACTTGCCATTTTTTCCAAGCCACCATTAAAAAACTCTTCTAAAAACCATCCTTTTGAATATGTGTGCACCCTACACCACTGCTTCCCACGTGTATACGCTAGCTGACCCATTACAACCCGCATATACTGACAAAAGAACAAAAAATAGAAAGTTGCAGACGGAATACATATTTCCGGGTAATTTCCTAAACCGTTTGACCACTCATAGCCGACACTGAACCAGATAACTACCCTCTTTTAGCCTATAAAAGAAGAGGTAGGGGTCCCATTCAAAGAAAAAAAAATAAGAGAAAAGAAACTCTGCCCTTTTTTTGTATTCCCCTTGCCCCAATCTTTTGCAACCATTTTGTGAGAACTGAAGAGGAGAAGCATATGTGGAAGTAGTTGGTGCACATTTAAAGAGGATCCCAGGACCAGGTTCGAGGAGCAGTAGCCGATCTCACCATTGTAAGTGACTTTTGTGAGGTTAATAAAAAGAATTATTTTTCCCGTCCCGCCATATGAGGTGTTCAATATTCAGTTTTGATTGATATTTTATTAGAACATCTAACCCACTAATTCATATATAAGATGCATGTTCGTAGTTCTTTGTTTTTCTATTTGTGAATGTAGGTTGGCTTTGGGAGGAGACTTGCGGTCGAGGAGAAACCGAACGCAAAAGGATCGACACCAAATGCGGAGATCAAGGTAGAGTTACTGGATCATTTTATCCTTGTGTTTTATGCATGAATGTGGGGTCTATGCCAGGATAATAGTAAAAAGTAGGAGACTTTAGACAGTTATTTATGCATGCATTACATAACCCTTAGTGTTTGTCTGTAGGGGGTTTTCCCACCCACATCAAGTGCATCCTCCAAACTGGTCGGCTCTTTGCCATGTTCCAACCTTGATAAGTGGTTAGGACCTTTGTTCATTCTTCCTGGTTTAACTATGATCTCAAAGTCATATTCCTGAAATAGAAGAAGCCATCTGCATATTATCTCCCCAGACATTATCTTGTTGACTAGGTATTTCAGTGCGGAGTGATCAGTGAACATTTTAAAGTGTCCTCCCAACAAGTAGTGGTGAAATTTCTACAGCGCATACACCATGGATAACCCTTCTCTTTCAGTGGTGGTGTAGTTGATCTCTATTGTTGATAGCTTCCTGCTGGAAAAAGATAACAGATGGTCAATATCTCCTTCCCTAGGTTGTGCTAACACTACTCCTAAGGAAATAGAAGACGCGTTGACATGCACATGAAACTCCTTGCTCCACTTTAAGAAAACCAGAATAGGCGTAGTAACCATTTTTTGTTTTAGTGTGTCGAAGCTCTGTTGGCATTTTTTTGTCCAACGGAACTGACAGTATTTCTTCAAACGCTTCTCCATGGGTGTTGTAATCTAGGTGTATCCTTTAATGAACTTCCTATAATATCCAGTATGTCCCAGTGCAGTGCACAGTTGTTTGACTTATGTAGGGGGTGGCAAATCAACTATAATGGAAATTTTAGATGGGTCTACCAACAATCCCTGCTTGCATACAAAATGACCTAATAGCACTCCAAATGGTAAGAAGATGCACTTCTTCATATTCAAGGAAATTTGACACTGCATGCATTTGTACAACATTAGCCTTAGACATTCAATATGATTTTTCAATAAGATAAAAACAGTGCAATCGTCAAAATATACTTCTAGGAATTTATGCAGAAACTCCTTGAATGCTTCGACCACCATCCTGGAAAACATGGATGGGGAATTCTTCAATCCAAATGGCATCACTGTATACTACTAGGATCCCCATTCTATTGCAAATGTGGTCTTATGGCAATCTTCCTTGGCAATCTGGATCTGATGGTATCTTGAAAATCCATCTGTAAAAGAATATACCTCCTGGCCTCCCACATTATCTAACACTTCGTCAGTGAATGGTGTAGGAAAGGGATCATGGAAACAAGAATCATTAAACTTCCTGAGATCTACGCAGATCCTAATCTCTCCTATCTTCTTGTCTTGTACCACCATAGGGCTAATCCATTTTGACTTTTCAACAGGTTCTATAATTCTTGTTTCGAGCATTCTGTCGAGCTCAATCTTCACTTTCTCATTGTATTTAGGGTTCAATATGTAGGGTCTCTATTTGACTGGTATTTCATTTGGTTTCAAAGGTATCCTCATCTCTCCCATAGGCCCTTTAATTCCCTTCATATCAATAAACTTGGTCGGAAACAAGTCCTGATATTCATGCAATAGCTCTGTGATTTTGTCAATAGTAGCAGCATCCCAGTAATCTCCAACATTTGCAAGCTTTGGTGTCTACTTTTCTCCAATGTTGACCTTATTAATCTTCATTGGTTGTCCAATGAATGGTAGCTCAACTCCTAGTCCTTCCACATCTCTCTGGTCTTCTATTTATGCGATGTTCACCTTCCTTGGATCATCGTCTTCATCATCATTGATGTTGTAACAACCTTGCAGTTTATGGAGAGGTGAAATCCATTCGTCCTCTTCTTATTCTAAAGGGGGGCTCGATGCCTCCTCAGATACTTTATGTATTACAATCTGTAATGCTTGATCTATTGAGGGATATTGACTGTCAAATAAGAAGGTGGTTACAAAGTTTTGAATCATACCTTCCCAATCTGTAGTGATGAGGCACAACTCTGCTTGAAGGTACCAATTGATAGGGGTTGTGTCTAGTGTGTTAATGAACTTGTGCACCCACTTCTCTTGAGGAATGGTTCTCCAGGATTCCTCGCAACTTCGCACATGGTCCTTTGGGCATCTTCAACCTATGTATCAAACTTCACAGCCTTCTACTTGTGCTGAGAACCACGTGGTCATTAGAGTACAACATTGTACCCATTCTATAATGTTGTTTTTGTGTGTCCCCCACGATCTCGCTGGTGTTTCTTTCAAGGCCTCATCCATTTCCACCAATCTTTGTTGTGTTGGTACACTTTCTTTGAATTCCAACAAGAAGGTTTCTAAAGGATTCATACCATCAAAGGTGGGCAAGTTACTTACTGTTGTGTCGATCCAGCGAACATCTCTGGTTAATCTAAAACATCTCCTTGTAGAGACTTCATACATTTTGTTTTTCCAGTTCTCTAGTGCTTCTTTTGAATCTGATGAACATGCACTGTTACTTCGCCAACTTAGGTTTCCATTGGCCGTAGGAATAATGTAATCTTGTTGTTTGGTTGTTATTTTGTATATGTTTTCCAGTTCATAGGTGCAGTCTTCTTCTTTGATGGGTTCTATGTATCGCTGACCTTCATATGGATCTAAAGGTGCAATGACCCTAAGGCCATGTCTTTCAAATGTCATACGTCTTTTCCTTAAATCAACCACAGTGTAATTATTGAAAGCCCAGTCAATTCCTAACAGTGCAGGGTAAGGGCAGTTATCATCAACTATCTCAATTACCTCAAAATATGCAAACGTTCTTACTCCGTCGATGTCCACAGGGACATGCTCCAATATGCCAAAGGGGCTTACTACCTACTGATTATCCATCCTAAGCTTGATAGGGGAATAGATCAACTTTAGTTTTCCCATCAGTGCCCAGGTTTGCTTCGTCATGACATTGACCTCCAACCCTAAGTCGAGGACCACATAGTCTATATCATATTCTCTTATCTGAGCATTCAAGTTTAGTTCCTTATTGTTCCTTCTCTTCTTGGATAGTTGATGTACTTATTTATTCAGTAAAGGATCTATCCTTCCTATATCATATTGTCTGATTAAATTTTGTAGCTCTTGTACAATGCTCTCATCCTGAATCAACTTAATACAAGTATATAAAAATTCCATGAGCTTTCTTACCTCTTGTCCCTCTTTTGGCGAAGTAGACTAATCGAATTCCAGAGGCATTCCATATTCTCTTACTTTTGGTCGTGTCTTTGATTAATAACCTTGGTCTCCTTTGAACTCTTTTATTTCCTCCTCAAATATTTGTCTTTCTTTCTTTGCATCAAAGGTTTGGGTCTTCTCTGTATCTTTCCTAACTCTTGAGTCTTCTGTAGTACTTCCTTGGGTTAGTCTGTCTTCTCCTATAACAGTGCCTCCTCTAGTGATAACAACAACTCTAGGGTCTTCTCCACGAGGTTCAACATATATCAGTTTCACTTGTGGGTTCTGCTGAGGTATTCATCTTTCCTGAAGCTTAGCTAGCAACACAAGACAATCCTCTATAACGTGTTCGAAGGAACTGCAGTAGCTGCAAGTAGTGCAAGGGTTCTGGTAGTCCCTTGCTAAGTGTCCTGGTTGTGCACAGTTGTAACAGATGATCAGTCCTAGACCTCAACCCATACTTGCTCCTCATCCTCATCCTCTGAATCCACCATGAGGATTGAATTTTCCTCTCCTGGAAGAGTTATACTACGTAGTGTTTCCTTCTTTTTGTACTTAGCCTTGATTGTATATGTATCTTGACATTTTGTGCATGAGTTCATAATCCTTACAACCCCTATAATCATGCCCCATGGACTTACAGAATGTGCAATACAAATTTGTAGGTGTCTGAACATATTTTTGCATGTAATAACACTCACCAGGGTGATGTCTATTTCTGCATACCTCGCACCAAGGTGGGGTGACTTCTTTCAAAGGGCTCGGAGCTCTAGAGGCCAAGTATTCATGAAATAGGGGACAGTGCTCCTTTCCATGGCCTTATGATCTATATTTGACACACTAAATGTCTTATCTTTTATCTTTTCTCTTATCTTTCTTCATATCTTCGACCTGCAAAGACAAACTGGTTAGCTGACTCAATATTTGACTCATACCTAAGATGGATTCTCCCATAGGGGTTGATTCTAACTTCATGGTGATCTCCAGTGCCTCAGCCTGCAAAGAAATCTTTTGTTGCATCAGAGGAACTTTGATGTGTGGTAAGAGGGCAGCAATAAACCATTCTTTGTTATTCTCATCTAGGATCTGAAAAGTCAATCGGCATGTTAAGGTCTTGAATCTCTAATCGAATTCCCAAATAGGTTCGGATACCTTCTACTTGATCTCTTTCAGCTCTGTAATACATTGTGACTCCAACTTGGGTTTCTTGAACTCTGTAATCAACACATTCTTGATCTCATTCAACGGCTTAGGCTGTGCAAGGCCTTGGACAAGATTCATGTACCAGCTCAGTGTGTGATTCCTTAGGGTAGTACTAAACTGAGTTCTTTTAATAGCTTCACCTGTGAAATTATTAATATTTCATACAACTTCACATAGGAACCAGTTTTGATCAGGGTCTTTAGACCCATCTCCCCTAAAAATAGGGAGCCTCATCTTGTCTTCCATAGATCTTCCTAGGGTTCCTGACTGAGTATGTGGTCGACTACTAGTGACAGTTCTCTGAACACTCTGGTGGCTTGGATTACTCTGATTTCTTAATGCTACTGAATCAACATGAGGGATAATAGTACTTACTTCAGCAGTCTCCGCAGTTCCTGAAGTTTTTGGCTCTTCCCAATGAGGCTCTTCATCTTTCCCTTCCTCTGCCCTAGTGGGTTTTGAATGCTCTTTGTCTATCAGATCTGCCTCTTCTCCACTATAGAAACCCTCATTTCCATAATTATTCTTAAACAGGTTCGCAAGATGAACTTCTTTGAACACTCTCCCAGTATGTAACGACCCCTTCGTTATGTCTATGAATAGCGAAGTACAATAGGAAAAATTTTCTTTTTCTTTTTAACAAATAAGAAATTAATAACATCAACTAATTCATAACTCTCAAGATTATAATTGTGTGGTTTTAGCAAAGCAGTTCCCAAATACATTTATTGAAATCGAAAATACCATCATATTATGGGAAAGATAAAATTATAATCTTGAGAGATATGAATTAGTTGTCAATAATTCTTAAAAAAATAAATTTCTATTCATGTCCTTAGACATAACTTGAGACAATAGAAAAAAAATTTATTTTTCTTTTTTAACAAATAAAATTAATAACATCAACTAATTCATATCTCTCAAGATTATAATTTTATCTTTCCCATAATATGATGGTATTTTAGATTTCAATAAATGTATTTGGGAACTGCTTTGCTAAAACCACACAATTATATGAACAATTGATATTATTAATTCTTATTTGATAAAATAAAACCTATTGTACTTCATGTCATAGACATAGCGAAGGAAGTGCGTTACACATATTTGGAGAGAAATTCTTACCTCTAGTAGGATTTACTTATAACAATGATTACTGAAGAACCATTAAGATGGCATGGAGTTTCTTTATGGAAGGCGGCAGAGTGTGGCGGATGCCCATGTGAGTTGGGATCGGCTTGAGATAGGGTCACAGTGGAGCGAAGCGATCAAGAAAATGGAAAGGTGCAAACCGCCAATACAAAGGATAAATGAAGTGCGGGGATCGTGAGAGAGTTATGCGTCTTTCAAAGGCAGCCCAGTAATGATTACGAGGTTGGCGTCGGCGAGTCTTCTTCACGGGTTAAACGTAGAAGTTGATCAAGTTTGGAAAGGGAGATAATATTTCTCCTAGGTTCGTAGGACCTTCGAGATTGTGGAGAGAAAGGCCGTGGCCTATCAACTTGCCTGATTCTTTGGCGTATGCATGATGTTTTCATGTAATTTGTTTGAGACATTATGTTATTGATCTACCGTGATTGACATGAGTTCCTTGCATGTATCGGTTGAGGAAGCTCGCGGTAGGCAGTCGCATTCTAGATCAGCGTTAAACTGATTCTGACGTCGAATGGTAGATCATGTCAAAGTCGATGAAGGCGATTATAGTCACTTTTCGGTGACACAGGGCGCGCTATATGACATCGTCAGCAGTTTCCGGTTGTTTAACCGAATGAACTTGTAATCTTTTGTGGTACCCATGAGTTTATGGTACACATTTATTCGGCATTTATCGCGAGAAACCCGGGGCGAAGTTTAGACCAGAAGAAGTGTATATAACATCCCTCTGCGGCGCCTTGACAAAACTTATTCTTTGAGGACACTTGCTGTAAGTGATGCGGATTTTTATGATGAACCACTTAACCTTGATGATGATGCGTCATGATTGATGACAGATGTTTTACTATTGCTATATCACAGTGCTATTATTTCGGTTTCATTGAGTGTGTGGGGTTTCGGACCTTGAGGATGCGAGAGCATCGATGGAACGCCTTGGACTCGAGTTAGTGAAGTGGGCTATTGAGTTGTTTTCATTCTGGTGATCTTGTGTGGTTTTGATGATATGCTATTGATTTCATGATATGTTGTTGACATGATCGACATGATGGTTGATGATGCGGTGGCGATAGCAGGCGGACTCACATATGGAGTAAAGGGCCACACGAGTTTGGAGATTGAGGAAGGTGTGTCGTGAAGCCACATACCTTTATTAGCACTCGTAGGTAGCTCGGTTGGTTAACGATTACCTAGTTGAAGGATACGATCACCGTGAAGCGAGCTGCGACAGTCGCTCACGATTGGCCCCGTATGTTAACGATTACCTAGTTGAGGGGATCCACGATGCCGTGTGAGGCGGTACGGTGATCATCACGTGATTCTAAAGAAGCGCAATGAAGGGTCTTATTCCTTAGAAAGCCTTAGTCTCCCACAAGTTCACGGCCCGATTCGTTGACTCTAGGGGTTATAGATTCTACCAATCCGTCAAGTCGTGAGTGGCACCCTTGAAACCGCAGGGTGCATCACGAAGAACTGTCGCACAAAGAATTGCACCCAACAGTGGCACCCTTGGAGCACGTGAATTTGCATCACGAACGCGATAAAACGGATGATGAGAAAGGAAAACTTAAATGACCCTAAGACATTAGCGTAGATAAATTCTTAGAATGACTCCCCTAATTAAATTGTTTCCTTTGTTCAAATCAAAAGCCTAAATAAAGCATCTCTAAAGATAAATTGATGACCAGCCCTAAGAAAAGATTCTGCAAAAAATAAACCTAGGGCGTAAAACTAAAATATCCTAGGTGTTAAGTAAAGTCTTCTAAAAATAAAGGGGGTAAAGTAATGGGAAATTAAAGTAGATGAAACCCATGGCTTTTAAATGATAAAGGATAAATAAAGAGACATTAAAGGGTGGGAGTATAAAGCTAGAAATTTAAAAATATATTGAAAAAAAAAAAAAAAAAAAAAAAAAAAAAAACAAAATAAAAATAACAAGAGAGAATTAAATAATAGAATAAAGAGACTAGAAATTAAGGAGTAAGTTAAGGGGTAATTTAAGGAGTAATTTGAGGGGTGGTTAAGGAGTAATTTGAGTAAATTTAGGAGTAATTTAAGGGGTGATTTAAGGGGTGATTAAGGGGTAAATTAAGGAGAAATTTAAGGAGTGTTTAAGGAATAAATTAAGGAGAAAATTAAGGAGTAATTTAAGGGTGATTAAGGAGTAATTTAGGGAATAATTTGGGGTGATTAATGAGTAAAGTTAAGGAGTAATTTAAGGAGTATTTAAGGAGCGATTTTGGGGGAATGAGAGAATTGAGTCTTTTAATAATTAAAAGGAGATGCCCGGAGAACCAAAGGCATGTGTGACACTTGGGCGGCGGAGGCTGTTGAGGTTAGTCATTAAAAGTGAGTGAATTAATGATTTATGAATTAGGTCAGTCTCAAATTCTATAAAGGAGGAAAGGAAGAGGAAGAAGGGGGAATGGATTGGCGTAACGTGCATTCTGCAAGTGTGTGTGGGTTGCTTGTGAGGAGTTGGGTATATCTTTGCTGTGTTGGAGTATTGCTCAGTCGTTGAGGCTTGCTGAGACGGTATTTTATCTCTGGTGCTTGTGTGGCCTTTAAATTTCGGGGGCTAAGGAAAGAAGTACCCTAGCATTTAA
The DNA here is from genome assembly GCA_010110895.2 of Picea sitchensis. Taxonomy (NCBI): domain Eukaryota; kingdom Viridiplantae; phylum Streptophyta; class Pinopsida; order Pinales; family Pinaceae; genus Picea; species Picea sitchensis. Next base: position 680 of record SNQJ01S0263184.1, on the reverse strand, counting down.
TTTTGGAGTACGGTGTGAGATTTCTTTTGGTCGACGAAAGAAGCTGACGCGAGCGGCAACCTGAGGGCGATCTCCATGGGCATTAATGGCCTAAGGTATGATTTTACTTCGATAATTTAATGTCATTGATATTGAATTTGTGGACTTGTTAAAGCGTTTCATATTTCGGTAATTTAATGTCATTGATATTGAATTTGTGGACTTGTTAAAACGTTTCATATTCGGCAAATTATTGTTATTGGTGATATTACGATGAGATTGTTGGAATTATATTTGGCAATTTTGTTCAGCCATGATATTGTAGAGTTTGTTTATATTGTGGTCATGTGTCCCTTAGGTTATGATGTTAGGTGTTTTTGCATTGATATGAATTATGTGATGTTGTAAATTTCTTATTGTGCTTCGCTATTCGTAGACGTAATGAAGGGGTCATTACACAGTATGCGTATGTCTAGCCTCTATGTCGTTGTTGTTGTCCGAATTTTTGAACATTAGCTTTTTCAAATCCGACCAATCTACTATATCTTCAAGATGTTTTTCTCATGCAATAGCACCTTGATCCTCAACTTCAAAAAATGTAAAAATTATCCTCTGGGTCCCTTGAAGAAATATCTCTCGACTTGGCTATATGACTCTACTCTGTCAACATCAAACTCAGTGATGTACCCTCCAATAGTGTT
>SNQJ01S0263183.1:0-11949 GCA_010110895.2 Picea sitchensis | reverse complement strand
TTAGTCTCACTCTCACCCTCTCTCTTTTCCCCTCTTTATTTCTTTCTCATTCTACCTCCCTCTCTATCCCTCTCCATCTCACTCTTAACCTCTCTTATGTTTGTGTTGTCTCTCTCCCTCCCTCCCTCCCCTTATTTCCCTCCTCCCTCTCTCTCTACCCTATCAAAACTTCAATATAGATATAAACATAGATTATATATTTGTTAAGTGAATGTTCTCTTGTATTGATCAAATACTTCAATATAAATACAAACAAGATCATATATTTGCTAAGTGAAATAGAAAGTAATTGTGGTCATGCATTAATCACATTGCAAATATTTGGTAAATTTATTTAAAATACAAACTCATTGCAAGATTACAAAATTTTATACACAACATTTCTTTTATAATTATTGAACTAAAACTTGAACAAAGATACATGAGGATTGCATAGCTTGTAAATTTAATTTTTTTAAAGAGATTATTTCATGATGATAAAGTAACCTACACCAAACATTCAAGTTTTCAAAATAAAAGTCACATTCCACCTTAAGATAATCAAAAGTTAGTAGTTCTAACATGAAATTCTTATGCTTGTGTATGAATTCAATTAGATTGAGTATACAATATAGGAAGAAAGAAGAAATGCATGCTAAGGATTTTCAAGTACCATTTGCATACCCAAGTAAGTGAATTTGAGAAGGCAGGGGCTCACTTGAATTGGAGTTGTACCTCCCTTTTTTTTAGCAATAAGAGGATTCACTACAACCAAAGCATTTGCTTCCTAGTGCTCACTACTATAAACATCCCAATTTAAAATGTCATTCAATAGGTGATACATGCATGCCTTAATAGTAACATGGATCTTCGTGCCCAATTCTATTTTTTAATTGTTATGGCACTTAGAGAAAAAGCTAACAATATTTTTTTTTTATCATGGTACATGGAAAAATGACTAATAAAGAAAAAATCATAAAAACAATGATGAGTAGAACATATTATGATTTTTTTTTACTCTTTAATTAAAAAAAATGACATAATTTTCATGTTAAATTTGACAAGTAATTTTTATACGGTCAGAATATATTGTATCACTTTCTAATCAACTTAATTTGAATTTAATTAGTTTATCATAACTTTACATTTTTTTATAGATTTTATTGAAATTTTGCAAAATTTATATAATAAATTATATATTTTTAATATTGAATAATAATTTAGCCCCTGGGGGGCAACTCAATTGGAAAGTGTCATGATATGAATTGTTATGTTCGATGAGGTTTCGAGTTCAAATTCCCCTGACTTACCTGTTCCTGCAGAAGGAGCATACATATGGCACCTGGAGGTTATAGTGGTAGTGGTTATAATCGACCTCATGTCATGCGAGTATGAGATCATCGTGTTGTCGATTCTGCCAAATACAAAAACAAATATTGAATAATAATTTAAATTTTTTTGAAATATAAAATTGTATTTTAAGATTAGTTGATATCTATGAGGTGGTTAATTTTAAGTGATGTGACATCAAATTATCACTATACAAAAATAATAATAATAATCATAATAATAATTTGCAATTGCTTATTATTGCCAATTGTTCTATGTTAATATATCAATTGTCTTGTGGCTTGATTGCCATCGATTACCATTGAATACATTGTCACAAAGAGGCATCATCACAATAAGGACTACATCACTTTATAGATAGAACCATAACAATTAATATGAAGACCAAGACATAGACTAGATCTCTATATATCAATATGTTATTATTGGGCAAGTTTGAATTTGAATATTGTTTGTTATTAATTTACAAATCGACTTTTAAATATATAAACAAAGAGCTAAAAAGTTAAAATTTAAATATACCTTCTTTGCAGAAATTTTAAATAAAATGTACCGATGGATTTATGATCCAGGTGGATATTGGTGGCCACCTACCTATTCCAGCTGACTCCTCTTGACAGTTTTTAGTTCAACACGTTCTTCTGTACTTCTTTGTAATTGTGGGTTCTACACTTTCAGGGCTGTTTGAAGCTGTACACATCTACCAGGTGGATGATGGTGGCCTCCCACTTAATCAAACCAACTTATTTTGTATGTTTTCATGTCAACACATCTTGTTGTACTTCCAAGGCCATTTTGGGGCCCTAAACAGTGTTTTTTAGCTCACCATAGTCAAACTATAAAAGGAGTCAGAGTTTGACGATGTAATGTGTAGTTCGCAAAAATACCTTTCCAACGGGCTATCACTTTCCTAAAACATAGGTCGTATGCAAAAGTTACAACCTCGGGAAGTTGAGGTACCAACTTACCCATAAGGGCCCACATAACTTTTGGTGTTTCATCTCCTAGGTTTAGGTTTTTGGATGTCTAGGGTTTTTTCATTCATGAGTAATGTTAAAAATGTCTCTGGAGCCTCATTGTAATCATTCTTATCATATGGATGCACATAACAGCCACATCTCTTTTCAGAGATAGATACCACCATTCGAGCACTGCAATTTTATAGTTTCAGCCTATTTCATTTATTCAATAAAAAATATTGTTCACTGGATATCTATGTTGTTCTTCATATCCATGTGTTTATTTTATTCAATCTATTAATCAGTTTATTCTGATCCTAAATCTGGATCAATGGTATCAGAGCGGTCTTCTCTTCATTTATTTTTCTTTGTGCATGTCCCTGACAAGATCTGGGTACAAGAAGTTGGGACTTGAACCAATCGATCCGTTGTAAGATCGGTCTCGCTGAGCCCGAAAACAACCCATGGGAGATGAAAAGAAAGATGATGGAGGAGGAAATCCTTTTAAAATGTTTCTCGAGGAAGCCCTTGCACGACAAAGGAACTAAATGATGGAAAACTTTGCATAGATATTTCAGCGATTGCCCATAGGAGAAGCATATTCATAAAGCGACCATGCAACCCCCTTCAAGGTATAAGAAAATTGTGATATTATCCATTATTTGAAGGACTAACAGATGCAGATGTTGTAGAAAAATGGTTGAATCTTCTCGAAGGGTATTTTTTGGTCCATAATTTTTTCAATAGGGAAAATATTCTTTTTCACTCCTCAAGGCCACCCCTCATGTTAAGGAATGGTGGGACACTTACTCTGAGCAAAGGGCCATAGAGGAATCTGCAATATTTTTGGTTTCCCCTACATGGGATTCCTTCTAGGATGCCATTAAAGAATAGTACTACCCTCTTGGAAGCTACAAGGACTAGTATACCAGATGGACCATCCTGTGTCAAGAAAGGGACCAAACAATACCATATTTCACCAATATTTTCCATACCCTACACAACAAGTTGGGTATCAAGGAATTTGAGCGACATCTGGTGCTCAAATACCGTGGTTGTTTTCATAGATACATTCAAACAGAAATGGAGTTTCTAGACATCGCCTCATTGGGTACGACTTATAGATATGTTGTCAATATCGAGAAACAATTTAAGCATAAGAGGCAAGAGTTTGTATCTGAAAACTCCTCATAGTCGAAGCAAGGAAAAGGTGGCCCCAACCCACACAGCAAGGGACAGAGAAAAGATGACCACTCTTAGGACAACCAATCCAAGCCGCAACACAAGAAGGGAAATGAGAAGATGAAGAAGGACACTGAAAAATGGTGTGAATACCATAAAATCCCTTGGCACAACACTGAATAATGTCACTCCAAACAATCACTCATGGTCGAGTTGAACGCTTTTGATTCATAGGCTGATTCTGATTCAGAATCAATTCCAGGAGGAGGGAAGCAGATTATTGATGTTGAACCCAGTGCCATTGTCGCTACTACCAAAGTCTAGCCAAGCGAACCAAAAGAACCAGAGGAAGGGGAACACCTCTTTCACTCACAGATGTGGGTAAAGGTGGCTCCGCTTCATTTCATTGTCGATAGCAGCAATCAAAATAACATAATCTCAACAGAGATCGTCAAGTGGCTAAACTTGTCGATGACACCGCACTTGCATATCTACACCATCGGATGGCTTCGCTAAGGAAGGGATCTTCGTGTCAGCCAATAGTGTCTTCTTCCCTACAATATCAAGCCTTTCAAAGATGAGGTATTGTGTGATATTTATCCCCTTGAAGTTTGTGATGTTCTTTTAGGACAACCATATTTTTTGAAGCGTCATGTTGTGTATGAGTCTAGACCCCACAGTTTTATTATTACTTTTGGTAGACAATTGTATAGGATACCAGAGGTAGTGCCGCCTACTGCTATTTCTTTAATCTTTTATAAGAAATGTAGTAAGGTCATTTCACAGACCGTGAAGTTCCTCTTCTTTGTGATTTGTGATCAAAGTAAGAAGAAGGTCGTTGCCACATCCATGGCCTCTACACAGAGCCTCTCTTTACAGCAGAAGCAAGTGGACAGGATCATGGAAGAGTATAGAGACATCTTCTCCTCACCCACCAGGGTACCGAAGCACTGCCAAGTCAATAATCCAATTGATCTAACCCTCAATGCACCTCTGCCTAATGGACCAATCTATTGGGGCTCGTTGATGGAAAATGATGAAATCAAGCATCAGATGCAAGAGCTTCTTCAAAAGGGGTAGATCAGACCCAAATCCTCCCCTTGTGGAAGCCCGATTGTACTGGTGTAGAAGAAGGATGGGATCTAATGACTCTACACATATTACAGAGCGTTAAAAAAATCACAGTCAGAATACAGTACCCAATTCCTAGGATTGATGACCTTCTTGACCAACTCAAGGGGGAAAAATTCTTCAGCAAGATTGACCTAAAGTCTGGCTACCACCAGGTTCCTTTCGAACCAACTAATGTCTGGAAGACAACTTTCAAATCTAAAGAAGGTCTCCTCGAATGGTTGGTCATGTCCTTTGGCCTAACAAATGCACCGACCACTTTCATGAGGTGGATGGATGATATATTGAGACTCTTCACCAAATATTTTGTGGTGGTATATTTGGATGACATCCTCATCTTCAGTAGAACTTGGGAGGAGCACATGCGGCATATGCAACAAGTTTTGAGCACTCTGTGACAAAACAAGATATATGCTAACATGGAAAAATGTTCCTTTAGCATGAACATGATCCAGTACTTGGGCTACATTTTTTATGAACATGGGGTACATGTTAATCACGCTAAGATCCAAGTCATCTATGACTGGCTAGCCCCGACCACACTAACCGAGCTTCAGATGTTCTTGGGACTGGCCAACTTCTATCGATGCTTCGTGTTGGGATTCTACAATATTGCATGGGCCCTCAGACACGTGACCAAGGGAGGTGGCAGGGAAAATTTCATGTGGGGGAAGGAACAACAACGAGCATTTTATTATCTGAATCATTGCTTATGCTGAGCTCCAGTACTCTCCTTGCTTGATCTACAACAACCATTCGAGATTGAGACTGATGCATCTAACTATGTTGTAGGCACAATTCTCTCTCAGAATGATCATCCGATGGCATACCATAGTGAGACACTCTCATATACTATCCGAAAATACCCCACCTATGACAAGGAAATGTATTCCATTTTACAAGCTCGTCGTCAATGGAAACATTACATTCTGGGAAAGGATACGATCATCCTCAATGATCACAAACCTCTACAGTTCATACAGACACAAGGGAAGTTGCAGAAGGACCTCCATCAGAAGTGGTCCACCTACCTGCAACAGTTCCATCTCAATATCAAGTATAATACAGGGAGCACAAATTGTGTCATTCACTGCCTCATTTGACCTCCCGTGGTTGCACTCACCAATGTGCTCCAGTCCTGTGGATATGAGGGATCTGAGTGGCCCCAACTTTATCAACAAGATCCAAAATTCCCCACCACCTATCAGCTCTTGGGTACATGAGCGACTGTCACCAATTTTCACATTCAGGACGAGTTGTTATTCCATCTAGGCCATGTATGTGTTCCTACAAGCGAGTATTCAAATTTGATTTTGGGAAAACCACTATAGTCGAATGTCAGGACATTTTGGCGTGGAGAAAACTGTGGTTGTTCTCTAGAAACATTTTTATTGGCCAAAACTTCGACAGGACGTCAACAAGTATATTGAATCTTGCACTGCATGTGCCATTTCCGAGCCATCCATCAGGAGGAAACAATTATACACCCCTCTTCCTACCCCCGATAAGCCTTGGGAATCCATATCGATGGATAACATGTATGGACTTCCATCCACCTTCCAAGGAAATGATTGTGTATTTTTGGTCATTGATCAGTTTTCGAAGATGGACATCCTCACAGTTTGCAAGAAGAACATCACAATGACAGATAATTCCAAGCTCTTCTTCAAACGAGTGCGGTTCCATTTTTAGATACCACAGACCATCATCTCCGTCTGGGACAATAGGTTCTTGAACACATTTTGGTTGAGTCTCTGGACACTGTTGGACGCCAAGCTCACTAAATCCATTTCTTTCCATCTCCAAATGAATGGCCAAACAGAGGTCGTAAATCAGATGATTGTGCATATCCTGTGCATGTACAACTCTAAGACTTTGTGTACATGGGATGAGAGTCTCCCCTATGTTAAAAACAGTTACAACAGGTCTCTCCATAGTTCCACTTACCATAGGCTATTTCAGGTGGGATTGGGATTCCAACCCTTGGGTCCCATTGATGTTGCACTACCTCTAGCAACCACATAGAAATAATCTTCCCATGTTAAGTCTAAGACCGACAACGCCACCAGAGTCATTGAGAGGATTTAGCACATCTGCCAACAGTGCCATGAGATTTTGTAGAAAGCCAATGCTAAGTACAAGCAACACCATGATCAAAATAGGGTACCTCACTAGTTTCAGGTTGGAGACAAGGTCTGGTTACATTTGTAGAAGGAGCTTCTTACAAGTCCCCATTGGAAGCTCCGCCCACTTTGCTATGGACCTTACACCATCACTGAGGCTATGGGTAGTAATAATTTTGAGCTCAACACTCCACCCTTTCTTGGATTACACCCAATGTTCAGTGTGGACCTCCTTCAGCCATAGTTTCCACCATTATTGGACACCTCAAAGATTGTAGAACAACTGACACCAATAGAGCTCAACCCCGACTACATGGAACATGAATCCATTGATCAGATAGTGGACACACAAGTTAAGGCCACTCACCAACAGAGGATCTAGGTTTATCGGGTTGTTAAGGTAGGGAAACTCCTCCACCAAGGGAAGTGGCTCACTTGAGGCCAAATTCAACAAAAGTTTACTCACCTGATGGGGGAACTCAACACAATGGATACCATTGCTTCCTAAGGAGGGAGGACTTATCTAGGCAGATATTGGTGGCCACCCACCTATTCCATTTGGCTCCTCTTGACAATTTTTAGTTCAACACGTTCTTCTGTACTTATTTGTAATTGTGGGTTACACACTTTCAGGGTTGTTTGAATCCCTACACATCTTCCAGGTGGACACTGGTGGCCTCCCACTTAATCCAACTAGTTTATTTTGTATGCTTTCATGTCAACACATCTTGTTGTACTTTTAGGGCCATTTTGGGGCCCTAAACAATGTTTTTATGGCTCGCCACAATCAAAATGTAGGAGTAGTTATAGTTTGACGACATAATGTGTAGTTCTAGAAAAGACCTTTCCAATGGGCTATCATGTGCCTAAAATATAGGTCATATGAAAAAGTTACAACCTCGTGAAGTTGAGGTACCAACTTACCCATAGGGGCCCACATAACTTTTGGTGTTTCATCTCCTAGGGTTAGGTTTTTTGATGTCTAGGGTTTTGGGATTCATGAGTAATGTTAAAAAGGCCTCTAGAGCCTCATTGTAATCATTCTTCTCAAACGGATGCACATAGCAGCCACATCTATTCTCAAAGATAGCTACCACCATTCGAGCAAGTGTTTCAGTTCTGCACTTTTATAGTTTCAACATATTTCATTTATTCAATATAAGATATTGTTCATTGGATATCTGTGTTGTTCTCCATATCTCTGTTTTTATTGTATTCAATCTGTTAATCAATTTGTTCCACTCCTAAGTCTGAATCAATTTATGAATAAAATGTGAACATTGAAGTGAATCCCCAGCTTAATGAATGCATTGTCTCATGTTTAAAAATTAACTTTGAAAAATAATAGATTTTCTGAATTATTTTGGGGGTTATGATAGCAACTACGATATAGAAAAACACTCTATATGTAAACTTTTTGGCTTTCATGAAATGCTCAAGACCAGTTTCATTAAAAAATACTTTTCCCTAAAACATGTGAAAACACCCGGAGTTGGACATCATGTATGGCCATGCTTCAAGAAATATATGAAATCTCTTTCAATGATATCGATAAGCTGTGGGAATGTCTTGCACTAGAACTCTTTGTTTATACATTAAAAGACATCTTGCACGAGAACGCTTTGGTTATACATGGAAAGACATTTTTCATTTGTTATCCAAAACAAATTTTTGAAGAATAAACTTTTACCAAGATTTTAAAGCGTAAATAACTATGTGATTTATTAAAAGTGACAAAAACTTTAGTGTCATAAAAGGTAACTATGATACAACTTTGAGGCTCAACATTGAGTGTACCACAGCTTATGCACACCTAAATTTCATTTTGGCAATTAGCATATGTAAATATACCATCTGTAACTTATGGGTAGCAGTTCAAAAGAGTATTTATAAAAGAAAAAGTATGTTTACAGAAATTTTGAGCAAAAACGTGTTCATAGAAATTTTAAGCTTTATGTTAATAAATGCTTTCTAGATTATAACACAAATTTAACTAAGAAAATATAAAGGTAGTGATACTAAAAATGTAACGAAAGTGGCATATAACTTTTTTAGTCAAAACCCTAGGTTAAAATAAAGAATAAAACTAAAAAGTGACATACAAATTATTAAAGTCAAAACCCTAAGTTAAAAGAAGAATAAAATTGTATAGAGTCCATTGTTGGGTTATTTTGACACAATATTTAAACACTTGTAATGTCTATTTTTTTTATTGGAGCTTATAAATTATACATTACCTAACTTATGATTAAAATAGCCGGGATTGGAAGATAGATTTATCTCATCCTAATTTATAAAAGAGAAGTTGATTTAATGTAACACAATCAAACTTGAAAACAATATAATCAAGTATCAACTCTTGATATTCAATTGTAAATACTTTTTAGTGTTTAATAAAATATTTGACAAGATAAACTTAATGATAAAATTAGCTCACTCATAAAAAATTCAAATATTGAGTATTAAATATATTGTACAAGTTGAGATTCATGATATGAAACTATGATATTAAACATATTGTGTGGGATCTGAATATAACCAAATCTGTGTGCATTGTCCAAATTCATTAATTAGAGTCGACTACAAACCATAAGTCCAACATGGATTACAAATTCCACTAAAAGCACAAGTATGTGCAACCTCATTGACTTCCAAATTCAAACGTTTCACCCATAACCGAGTCTTTATAATCTAATACCTTTATGACTTCCAAACTCGAGTGTCATGCTAAAGGTTAAACCCCCATGCAATATAAGCCATTCTAAGCCTAGTCATGGCCTCCTTGTAATACAAAACCATTGCAAACCCCAAGTTGCAATTCAATCAAAGAATAGAGCCAAGCCTCTATGGAGGAATAGAACCCAAAAAGGCCCACATGGCCTTCCTTTCCTTCAATCACAATGATCTCCACATGCAAGGCTACCCTAAATCGAGGTTCATGTTCCCAACCAAGTGTAAAGTAATTGCATGGTGTAGAATCATCATGTGGTGTACAAATGGCTATAAAAAGGATACAAATGCTTGTATGTTGTAATTGCTTGGTTTAAAATAAAAGGATATGAATGATTGTATGTTGTAATTGCATTGTAGAATCATTATGTGGTGTACAAATGGTTATCAAAAGGATATGAATGATTGTCTATTGTGGAACCATTATAAAAAGGATATGAATGATTGTGTTCTATAATTGTATGGTTTAGAATCAAAGGATATGAATGATTGTATGTTGTAATTGCATTGTAGAACCATTGTGTGGTGTACATATGTTTATAAAAAGGATATGAATGATTGTATGTTGTGGAATTTTGTAATCATAGAAAATGTAATCATCCATGATTACATTGTATGAGTTGAGACTCATGATGTGAAACTATGATATTCAACATATTGTGTGTGGGATCTGAATATAACCAAATATGTGTGCATTGTCCAAATTCATTACTCGGAATCAAACTCAAGGTGCACCTAGTCCATAGTCTCAACACAAATATGATCCAACTACAAACCATAAATCCAACATGGATTAAAAATCCCTCTAAAAGCACAAGTATGTGCAGCCTCATCTACTTCCAAACTCAAACGTGCCACCCATAACCCATGCTTTATAGTCTAATATCTTTGTAACTTCCAAACTCAAGTGCCATGCTAAAGGTTAAACCTCCATGCAATATAACCCATTCTAAGCCCAAGTCATGGCCTCCTTACAATACAAAACCATTGCAAACCCCAAGCTGCAATTCAAGCAAAGAATAGAGCCAAGCCTCTATGGAGGAATAGAACCCAAAAAGGCCAATGTATTTCCTTGCCTTTAATCACAACAATCTCCACATGCAAGACTATCCTAAGTCGAGGTTCACATTCAGAGCAAGTGTAAAGTAATTGCAATGGTGTAGAATCATTGTGTGGTGTACAGATGACTATAAAAAGGATATGAATAATTGTATGTTGTGGAACCATTGCATGATGTTGTACTAATGAATAGAAAATGTATGAAAAACAATTAATCACATATTTATATTATTTTTAAAAGAAACTCATTATTACATTGATTACATATCACCATTCTATCATTCGATTTAATTTATGTATAAGATATCATATGTGTTATATTATAACACATATGATATATATAATATATCATATGTGTTATAGCCTCTCTTAATGAAAAAAAAATGTTTTATATGCTGATCTCCTTCTATAGAAACAAAAGACCAACAATTTTGACACTATTTGGGAATCCATACAATCCATATATAAAAACCTTGTTCATATAAAAATATATCTATTAGGACTATAACTCAAACCACTTACCAATCACTTCTCCTCTTTGCTATGAGAAACTAATGTCTCCCTCCATTGAAAGGTATGCGATGTGCAAATTGGTCATAGATTTGGCCTAATGTGGAGGAAATTTGTTGAATATAATTAAATTTGAAGATATTAAAATAAAAAATTGATTGAATTTACACAAAAGGGATCGACAAATTTACACAAAAGGGATCGACACGTAATCTGTGATAAACAGAGGTGACAAATTTTCTATTGTTTACAAAATGGGCGCTGCCCCTTCAATGACGAGAGTATACGAGACCCGCTCTGAGTTGAGAGCCGTCAATGGCGTGTGAGAAGGGTCATTCATTCCACTATTTCTGGCGCGTCTTTTGGTTTTAAAAGTGACAATTTTCCGTCAATAATCGGGTGCTTTGAATAATCGAAATTGCAATCCAGCAATGAATTATACCATATCAACCACTTTCAATTCGTCAAGGAGAGGTGACAAATTTTCCATTGTTTCCAAATTGGGCCCTGCGTCTTAGGGAGCCCGCGCTGACCAGAGAGTCCTCGATGGCGTGGGTCATTGATTCCACTAATTTTGTGGCGTGTATTATGATTAAAACAGTCACAAATTTTACCTGAATAACCGGGTGCCTTGAATTTACCCACACAATCGAAATTGCCATCCAGCAATGAAATATACCATATCAAGCATTTTGAATTCGCCATAAGTTTCGAGATCCCTCACCGAAAGATAAGGCGATACAAGTGGTCCGTATATAAAGCATAAAGCAAGACCCCTCACCAAAAGATAAGGCGATACAAGTGGTCCGTATAGAAAGCATAAAGCAGAGGTGAAGGTTTGGTTTCCAAGAAGGGTCCCGCTTCTTAATTCAAGGAAGAGAGTACAGGAGACCCCGCAATGACTTGAGTGTCCGTCGATCCATCTT
>SNQJ01S0263182.1:7172-19281 GCA_010110895.2 Picea sitchensis | reverse complement strand
ACATGATAAAGTGTTGCATAATTTCCTCATGGATTCAGGAGCTTCCCATAACCTTATGCCCAAAATAGTAATGGAAGAGTTGGGACTGGAGGTGACAAAATCTTATCATGATTTGTATTCTTTTGATTCAAGGAGAGTCCAGTGTCTAGGTGTCATCAAAGACCTGATGGTTTCTTTGTTTCAGTTTCCCATGAAGAGTGTGGTCATGGACATTGTGGTAGCTGACGTTCCCCCTAAATTTGGCATGTTGTTGTCTAGATCTTCGATTAAAAATCTTGGGGGAACATTGTAGATGGATCTCAAATATACCACCATTCTAGTCGTTGGAGGGGAACAAAGGAAGTTATATAGATAATCCCATCTAGTCTATATTGCCAGTGATGAAGAAAACCCCACTAATCACCCCATCTTTGCACTTGACACCGATTTAGGGTCTAGTTTGTTGCAGATCACTGAAACTCCTGAGGTCCCCTTACAGATCAGAAATCATCCGATTCTTAATTAGGAGGTACCTCCTCCAACCACCTATGTTTGGAAGATGTTTTTTGACGGAGCTTCTTCTAGCAAAGGCGTTGGCGCTGTGGTGGTTTTCATATCACCTTGTCAAGAGGCCATATCCCTGTCATACAAGCTGGAATTCGAAATCACCAACAATGTGGAAGAGTATGAAGCTCTTGTTCTGGGTATGAGGGCCACAAATGAAATGGGAATTAAAGAAATAGCAATATTTGGAGATGCCAAGTTGATTATCCAGCAAGTCAGAAATGATTATCGTGCTAATAATCCTAGGCTCAGGAATTATAGAAATGAGGTATGGGACCTGATTGACAATTTCTTCTTAGCCTCTAACATTTCTTTCATTCCGAGGGGGGAGAATACTTCATCCGATTCTTCAGCTATCTCAACTAGTTTTCTCAAAGTTCCTCTACCACCTAGGGTCAAATATGACGTTGAAGTAAGATATAGGCCCTCTGTATCGGACAACGTCAAGCATTGGAAGGTATTTGAAGATGACCTGGAAATCGAAAAATTTCTCCAATCTGTTGATGAATTTTCTGCGCTGCACATTGATCAGGATCCCGACCCAGAAGGTAACCCTTGCCCTGAGGTGTTTTTAAATAAAATTGCTAATCACCAGATTATTCGGCTGCCCAGCAATCACATTCCGAGAGGATTGGTCCCCTTGGAAAGACTTTTCGATGGAAATGATGTAGTCGTAAAGGGTAAGGTTTCAAATGAAGATGTTGATACAACCGAATGCAACATTGGCACACACGAGGAGCCCAGGTTTGTCAAATTATCAAGCAGTTTGACTAGAGAACATAAGGCCGAATATACTGAGTTGCTAAAAGAGTTTGTTGATGTGTTTGCATGGACATACAAAGACCTCAAGACTTATGACACATCTGTCATTGAGCACAAGATCCCACTAAAGGAAGAGGGTAAACCGTTCAGACAAAAGATGAGACAGATAAATCCCATGTTGCTACCTATCATGGAGAAAGAAGTGAAGAAATTGTTAGATGCCCAAATTATTGTCCCCTTGAGATATTCCGAATGGGTGGCCAATTTGGTCCCAGTAAGGAAGAAAAGTGGAGAAATTAGACTCTGTGTTGATTTCAGGAACCTGAATAGGAGCTCAAGGAAAGACAATTATCCCTTGCCCAACATGGAACACATATTGCAAAGGGTAACAGATGCCTCTAGGATATCCATGATTGATGGATTTTCTAGTTATAATCATATATCATTCATGCCTGAGGACAGAGAAAAAACAACCTTCACCACTCTTTGGGGTACATTCATGTATGCCAAAATGCATTTTGGATTGATGAATGTGGGAGCAACGTTCCAGCGAGCTATGGATATAGCCTTCATCGGGGAGAAGGACCAGCTTGTGGTGATCTATCTAGATGACATCACAGTTTTCTCTAGGTCAGACAAGGAGCACCGCTGCCACTTGAGGAAAGTTTTCCTGAAATGCCGGAGGTTTGGCCTATCCCTAAACCCCAAGAAATATTTGTTTGCTATGAAGGAGGGGAAGTTATTAGGCCATATAGTATCAGTAGAGGGAGTGAGAATTGATCCTAGCAGGGTAGAGGCGATTCAAACCCTATCACTTCCTAGATCCAGGAAGGAAGTTCAGGCCTTTCTGGGAAAGATCAATTTCTTGAGGAGATTCGTCTCAAATTTTGCTGAGTTGGTGAAACATATCACAACCATTCTTAGGAAAGGAAATGAAGTAAAATGGACTACTAAACCTAGGGAATCTTTTATCTAAATAAAAAGGGCATTGACAGAGGCACCTGTGTTGATCAGTCCTGACTATTCCAAAGAGTTCCTAATTTTCTATTTTTCTTCTTTTGATACACTAGCGGTGGTCTTGTTGCAGAAAAATAAGGAAGGGCGAGAGCAACCCATTGCCTTCTTCAGTAGGGCATTAAGAGATGCAGAGATCAGGTATGAAATCATGGAGAAACATGCCTATGCCTTAGTGAAAGCTCTCAAATCTTTCAGAGTCTATGTCCTTCACTCAAGGGTAACCGCATACGTTCCTTCGACTTCTATGAAGAACATCCTTATACAGCCTGATATAGATGGGAGAAGAGGAAGATGGATCGCTAGAATCCTAGAATTTGACTTGGAGATAAAGCCCACCAAGTTGGTTAACGAGCAATGTTTAGCCAAGCTACTGGCTGAATCCAATTACGAAGCCCTGAGCATTAGTTTCATCAATACCTGCTCACAAATTCAACAAGTTGAGTTGCCCAGTCAATGCTCTCAGGAAGGCGTATTGATGGCAGAGTGTGCCTGGTATCATGACATTTTTTACTTTCTGTAGGAGTTGAAGCCCCCGGATAGAATGTGTAAAAGTAAGGAAAGAGATTTAAAGCTCAAGGTAGTCAGATATTGCCTCATTGGGCAAGTCTTATACTAGAGAGACCCCCTAGGAGTGCTGCTAAGATGTCTGAACCCACTAGAAGCCCAAAAGGTCATGTTTGATTTCCACAGAGGCCTTTGTGGGGGGAATCATTTCTGGAAGACCACAACTCACAAAATCCTCAGGGTTGGGTATTACTGGCCCACTTTATTCGTTGATTTCAGCAAAGAAATCAGGGCCTGCATCAAATGCCAAAAGTTCTCAGGGAAACAACAGCTTGGGCCACTACCACTGAAGCTAGTGATATCTTCAACACCTTTTCAACAGTGGGGGCTAGAATTTATTGAGGAGATTCATCCTCCCTCAAGTGGCCAACACAGATGGATCCTGACTGCAACAGATTATTTCACCAAATGGATAGAAGCTCTCCCTACCAGAAGTAAATCCCACAAAATAATTATCAGCTTCCTAGAGGATATCATAGCCAGATTTGGTTGTCCCAGCAGGATCATAACTGATAATGCTGCTTCTTTCAAATCTGAGCCTCTCATTAAGTTCTCTGAGCAGTTCCAAATCTCGCTAATTCACTCCACCCCCTACTATCCCCAAGGAAATGGTTTAGCCGAATCCTCCAACAAGGGCCTGATAAGGATCATCAAAATACTATTGGAGGAAAACAAAAGGGCCTGGGAATCGAAGTTGAAATTTGCTTTATATCGAGTGACAATGAAGAAATCCCTGGGCACCTCACCTTTTCAGCTGGTTTACGGAGCAGAGGCGATTTTTCCCACTCATCTTGCCTTACCTGTGGCGAAGTTCTTTCAAGATTATGAGGGAGAGACAGATCATATGATCAGAAGGATTCATTAGATAGTAGAAGTACAACAGATCAGGGAACAGGTGAGGGAAACCGCTCATAGTCATCAACAAAGGGTCAAACAGGATTTTGACAGGAAGGTCAGGAATAAGGAGTTTAAGATCGGGGATTTGGTACTTAAGTGGGATGTACCCAGATAGGATAAGGGAAAACATAGCAAGTTTGACGCCCTCTGGATCGGCCCCTTCAAAATATCAGAGGTCTTATCAAACAACACGTGCCAATTGCGCGATCCGGAGGGTGAAGAGGTTTTCAACAACCAAGTGAATGGGCATTTTATGAAGAAATGTTTTGTTTGCGCCTTAGACGGCTCCTTTGTCTGTAAATATTGTCCGTTAGTTCTTTGTTCATTTTTTGTTTATATATTTCCGGCTTAGTAAATGACTCCATAGCCCAATAGCAAGGCACTGAAACTACAAAATGAGTTCTTAGAGCATCACAGGGATGAATCTATCCCCCATGGAGCCTATATGTTAGCGACAATTCTTATCTTCGGCATCGGGATATCTAGGTCTGCAGGTTGCATGAGGAGAACCCAAGCGCAACGCACAGAAAAAGTCCTTTTCAGACTTCAAATCAAGCGAGCGGGCCGGATTATAGTGTCAATGGTCTGGATCCATCCATATGATCAGATCAACGGTTGTCAGGAAATCATGAATAAGGAAGTTGCACCGAAGTTAACACAATAGATCACGCCCATATTGTGCAGGGGAGAATAGAAGCCGTCCATCTAGAGGATGCGTGGCATGAGATCTAGTCGTGTCGACGTTTCGACATTCAGAAGTTCGAGGGGTGAGAGTTTCATGTTGTTCCAAATCTCGAAACCCCGAACCCTGATAGCGCCGAAAGTGGGGCCCGCGGTATCATGAAGCATTTTCAGCCGTCCTTCCAAAGGGGACACCTGGTGGAAAACTGAGCCATCTCAGCGTTTTGATCATCGCAATTTCAAGAAGCAAGGATCAACCCCTTCATATCCACGAACGTCGAAAGAACCTTTGGGAGTAAGCGCAGGGCCACAAGCCGCGGTTAGTTGAGAAAGGAAGAGAGTTATGCAAAGGTTCCAAAGCGTCAGGTTTTGCCACAGAAGGGAATACCGCGTCCTCCAAGACCAGTTCAGCCCGACTTCGATCCTGTTCCTCGCTAAAGAATTAAATGAAGTTGAATAGAGGTAGTTGAAACCTCAACTCACTTATTGAATGCAAGGTATGGGGGTTCCAACAGACAGTCTGCCCGAGATGGTCCTATACACTGATTTTCTCCAAAGGGTCATGGCTGGTCCTCATATGACCAGAGAAAGTCTACGCACGCCATGTTGGCCTTTAATGTTGCAACTATCTCCCCTGCAGGAGCCATGCACAGTTAAGGCGGCGTCTGATGAAAGTTATCCATCCAAATTCGGCTGAAGGGACACCACGCCTTGGATGACTGAACATGCCTCTGATAGGCGAATTTTGTTGAGTATATAGACTCAGTCTTTGTATTTTGTAATCTATCAATGGTAGAGCGAGGAACCCAATTGTAATGTTTTAACAGATGCTCTAGTTTTCTGGTTATACATATGTATGTAAGATTTCTGGTTTTATGAAAGACAGTTTCCTTGTTTCATCTAGTTTTCATCTCATACTGAGGGAGTTCATGATTGACTGATTCACATGAATTATTACAGTTGCATTATGATAAAGGTTTTATTGTGACACTATTGTATTCCCTAGTTTTCTATGTTTGAATGTAAGATGATCTCACGTTTAAATGAATTCTCCTACAGTATGCTAGAAACCTGATGTTGACAACAGACCTTTGCATCTCTCTAATATAAGTCTTCATCCCTACTCACCCTTACTACAACTCACTGTCTAAAGTATGTCCAAGACCTCACATACCCATGCGTTCCAGGCCTAGTTTCGGAGTCAAAACAATATCGTCCAAGTTTACTTCCATTCGATCACCTCTTCCATACACAAACTGTGACATAAACTGATGGGCATCGGGCTCTTCTCCTACAATCAATCCAGGAGTGACTTTCGTCGCCAACAAATAGAATAACAAGAAAAGGACTTCGTGGAAGCTCAGAAAAAGAACCCTAACCTTAGTATAGAGGACTGGTTGGAAAATTATATCTTTACTGATATAAAGGTCGAGGTCAGATCATTTTTTATAACTGCACATATCCATTTCACTTGGCAAGGAATTTTCATAACCCTTGTACCACTTTCAGTTACTGCAATTCATTTGAACATTTTATTGAAGAGTGTCCTGCGCTGTTAGCCAAAATTCAGGAGAGAAGAGGAGGAAACTAGCAAGCACAACTAATCTGAGCAAAACCTTGCGGAGAGGATCCTAGATTTGTTGTTATCACTAGAGGAGGCGTTGTTACAGTAGAAGAGAGAGTGACCCCAGGAAAGACTACAAAAGAATCATGAGTCAAAAGAGTTGTAGAGAAGACACAAGTGTTTGACCCAATGAAAGAAAAGCAGATATTTGAGGAGGCAAGAAAAGAATTTGGAAGAGATCAAGCTTCTTCATCTAAGGCTCGAACAAAAGTAAGAGAATGTGGAATGCTTTTGGCATTTGATCAGTCTACTTCACCCAGAGAAGGAAAAGAGGTAAGAAAGATCATGGAATTCTTATGTACTTGCATTAACTTGATTAAGGATGAAATAGTTGTACAAGAGATACAGAATTTGATCAAGCAGTATGAGATAGGTAGGATAGACCCCCTACTGAATAATGCAGTACATCAAGTATCTAGGAAGAGAAGGACAAATAAGGAACTACACCTTAATGCTCATATTGGATATTATGATATAGATTATGTGGTCCTCGACTTAGGATCATAAGTCAATGTTATGACGAAGCAAACTTGGGCATTGATGGGAAAACCTAAATTGATCTATTCCCTTATCAGGCTCAGGATGGCTAATCAGCAGGCAGTAAGCCCCCTTGGAAGGCTAGATCATGTCCCTGTGGACATTGATGGGGTAAGAAATTTTGTTGACTTCGAAGTGATTGAGATAGTTGATGATAACTATCCTTATCCTGCGTTGTTAGGAATTGACTAGGCTTTCAATAATTCTACTGTTGTTGAATTAAAGAAAATAAGAATGACATTTGAAGGTGATGGCCTTAGGGTCATTACACCTCTGGATCCTGATGAAGGTCGCAGATATACAAATCCCATTAGAGAAGAAGACTATGCTTATGAGCTAGAATATATATATATATAAATTGACTACAAGATAGCGGGACTACATTAATCCTACAACATATGGGAATTTAAGCTAGAGAAGTGATAGTGCATGCTCATCAGATTCAGAAGAAGCACTAGAGAACTGATAGAACAAAATGTATGAATTTTCTACGCGGAGATGTGCTAGATTGACCAGAGAAGTTTGTTGGATTAGCATAGAAGTAAGTAATTTGCCCACATTTGATGGTTTAAATCATTTAGAAACTTTCTTATTGGAATTTGAAGAAATTGTGCTAGTACAATAGAGGTTGTTGACACTGGATGAGGCCTTGAAAGCAACACCAACGATATGGTGGGGAACACATAAGAGTAACATCATGGACTAGGTGCAATGTCGCACTTTGATGACAATGCGCTTTTCAAACCAAGTAGAAGGGTGAGAGGTTAGATACATAGGTCAAAGTTGTATGAAAGACCATGTGCGATGTTTTGAGGAAGCCTGGAGCAATATTTATCAAGATCAGTGGGTGCATAAATTCATTAACACGCTGGACACAACGCTTATCAATTGGTATCTTCAAGCAGAACTGCGCCTCACCACTGCAGATTGGTACGGTATGACTCAGAACTTTGTAGCTACATTTTTATTTGAATTTCAATACCCTATAGTAGATCAAAATTTACAATTTGTGAGACAAAAAGTCTTTGAGGAGGTACCTAACCTCCCTGTTGAGAAAGAAGAGGATGAATCGACTGCACCTCCTCAGAAATTGCAAGGTTGTTACAATATCAATGTTAATGAAGACGATGATCCTAGGAAGGTGAAAATTGTAGAAAAAGAAGGACATGGAGACATAGAAGGACTAGGACTTGAACTATATTTTATTGGACAACCAATCAAAATCAACAAAGTTAATATTAGAACAGAAAAATCACCTAATCTTGCAAATGTTGGAGATTATTGGGACGATGCCACTATTGACAAGATTACAATGCTACTACATGAATATCGGGACTTGTTTCCAACCAATTTCATTGACATGAAGGGCATAAAAGGTCCCATGGGAGAAATTAAGATTACCTTGAAACCAGATGCAAAGGTAGTCAAGCAGAGACCCTACAGATTGAATCCCAAATATAAAAAGAAAGTCAAGATTGAATTAGACAGAATGTTGGAAGCTGGGATCATAGAACCTATTGAAGAGTTAGAATGGATTATCCCTATGGTGGTTCAGGATAACAAAATAGGAGAGATCAGAATCTGTGTAGACTTGAGGAAACTAAATGATGCATGTCTACATGATCCATTTGCTACATCGTTTACAAACGAAGTATTAGATAACGTGGGAGGACAAGAGGTTTACTCCTTCACAAATGGATTTTCAGGTTATCATCAAATCAGGATTGCCAAGGAAGATTTCCATAAGACCACATTTGCAACAGAATGGGGATCCTACCAGTACACAGTGATGCCTTTTATATTGAAGAACGCACTAGCCATATTTTCTAGGGTGGTGGTCGAAGCATTCATGGAGTTTTTACATAAATTTTTGGAAGCATATTTTGATAATTGGACTATTTTTAGCTTATTGCAAAATCATATTGAATGTTTAAGACTAATGTTGAATAAGTGCATGCAATGTCAAATTTCCCTGAACCTAAAGAAGTGCATCTTATTTCACCCTTTGGAGTGTTTCTAGGCCATATTGTGTGTAAGCAGGGGTTGTTGGTAGATCCATCCAAGATTTCCATTATTGTGGACCTACCCCCTCCTACTTCAGTAAGACAGCTGCGCACTGCACTGGGACATATTGGATACTACATAAAGTTCATTAAAGGCTATGCACATATTACAACACCCAAGGAGAAGCTGTTGAAGAAAGATTGTTAGTTTCAATGGATAGAAGAATGTCAGTGGATCTTCGACACACTGAAATAGAAAATGGTCACTGCGCCTATTCTGTTTTTCCCAGATTGGAATAAGGAATTCCATGTGCATGTCGATGAATCCTCTATTTCATTGGGAGCAGTGTTGGCACAAACAGGAGCAGGAAATATTGACCATATGTTATCCTTTGCTAGAAGGAATCTCTCTACATTCGAGATAAATTACACTGCCACTGAGAGAGAAGGTTTGGCCATGGTATATGAACTAAAGAAGTTTCTTCAGTACTTGTTGGGAAGACACTTTAAGATGTTCATTGATCACTCTGTGCTAAAATATCTATTCAATAAGACAGTGTTGGGGGGAAGGATATGCGGATGGCTTCTGTTATTTCAAGAATATGATTTTGAAATTGTGGTCAAGCCAGGGAGAATGAACAAGGGACTTGATCACTTATATAGATTGGAACATGGAGAGGAACGTACTAGCTTGGAGGATTCACTACCAAATGCACATTTACTGGCCATCAGAAAGGTTGATGATCACTTCACCGAGATAGTTCAGTTCTTATCAACAGGAATGTCACCTCGTGACTACATAATCATCTAGATAAAACAATTGGTAGTTCGTGTTGCAAACTTTTCAATTATAGTTGGACAACTATATAAGATGGGACCTAATGAGATTTTGAGGAGATGTGTTATGGAGGTAGAAATACCATTGATTCTGGAAGAATCACATGAAGGCATCGCAGGAGGACACTATGAAGGAAAAGAAACAATGCAGAAGATTCTCAGAGCTGGCCTCTAGTGGCCTACTTTACACAAGGATGCTAAGGAATACTATAGAGCCTGCGATGTATGCCAAAAAGTTGGGAAACCTTCCAGAAGGGATGAGATGGCTTTAGCACCACATCTAACCTTACAATAATTTGAGAAATGGGCCATCGATTTCATGGGACCTATAAACCCACCAGGAAAGTGCACAGGAGTAAGATACATAATCACTGCGATAGAGTATTTGACCAGATGGGTCAAAGTAAGAGCAATTAAGGACTGTAGTGAAACTACAGCTGCACGATTCATATTTGATGATATCATAACCATGTTTGTATGCCCAAAGATACTTATGAGAGATCAAGGATCACATTTTATTAATAAAAATATTGAATCCTTGACTCAAGAATTTGAGGTTCATCACCAGAATAGCACTCCATACCATCCTCAAGCAAATGATACTGTTGAATCCTTTAACAAAATATTGTAGATAACATTGATGAAGATTTGAAGTGTCAATAGAGATGATTGGGATTTGAGAGTACCAACAATGTTATGGGCCTATAGAACCACTTGCAAGAAGCTGACAATGCAGACTCCCTTTAAGTTGGTTTATGGTCTAGAAGTAGTAGTGCCTATGGAATATTTAGTTCCTAACTTAAGGATTGCAACATTTACAGATATGAATGACACTGGCATTGTTCAAAATAGGCTTGTGCAGTTGGTAGAACTAGAGGAAGACATATTTATTGCAGGATTCCATCAGCAAGTATAGAAGGAACGAGAGAAGGCTTACCATGACAAACACATCAAGAGGAAAACCTTTAAGAAAGGAGATCTAGTATTGGTATATCACAATAAGTTCATTAAGCATCTAGGGAAGTTTAGAACACATTGTTTGGGGCCATATGAGGTGGCCTTTGTTACAAAAGGAGGAGTTGCACAATTGAAGACTTTAAAGGGAGAATGGAAGGAAGGTTTGGTGAATGGGAGCCTGTTGAAGTTGTACTATGAAAACCATCTTCCTCACAGTTATCAGTATAAGAATAAGGAGAAGGGTCTAGGTACCAGGTGCAGTTGAAACTGGGTACCAAACACATCAAAGACAGTCTGCACACAGTGGGGAAGACTAGAGCATAAATCATAGGCTGCTTCACGTAGTTTGAAGTCGAAGTAAAAAAGAAGATTCAAATTTGCAGTGCCTTGGGACAAGTCACAGGTGAGTGCTGGGGGCCTCTTGACCCTTGGTCATGAATTAAGAAAGAAAGAGAGGAAAAAGGGAAGGAAAATACGAAGTACGAACTGCGCAGAAGACACATTGACTGAGATTGGTTCAAAGTGGTCAAAGAAGAAGAAAAGAAAGAGTGAAGTAATGGAAGACAATTCGTTGGATGAGAAGATCAAGGAGAACAGATCATCAAGTAAGATGGATTATGGACAACTCAAAAAGAGAAAAAATCCACCAATATATTCTTTGGAGAACTTCGTGAGAAATATGGAAAGACACGCTGGCGAAGCCCAGAAAAAGTGGATCAAGTTTACCTAGGGTTTTAGACACCTGGATTTTTGGCATTTAAGGTTTTGACACCTAGGTGTCAGCCTAAGGTTGTCGGTGAGTTATTGTAATGTATAAATAAAGGTATAGAAGACCTGGGATTGTTGGTTGTTGGGGGAATGATTGTTGTCATTGCGGATTGAGAGAGAGAGACTATTGTTGTAAGAGAGAGAAGTGTTGTGTGTGAGAGCCTTCTAATATTATAATATATTCAGCTGGGTGCGAAGATCAACCCTGCAGTTGGGTGCATAGGGAAGGGAGAGGAGAAGAGAAAGAGAGAAATATTTGTAGCTAAGAGCGCAGATAGAACTGTATGTTTTCATATAATATCAAGAAACATAGTTTTGTGGACATAGCCCTAGGGAGAGGGTGAAACACGCATATCTTGTTGTTCTATGTGATTGATGTTGTGTTCTTTTACCTTCTGTTACTCTGTTGATGCATTATTGAGTTAGATCTGAGATATAACTATGCAAAGTAGATTAATGCTTGGTGAGAATAACTAGGATTTTTGTGTTTTTTTCTTTTGGATCCACTTTCATTTCCTCTAATTGTAGACACCTGTGTCGTAGAACCCCCTATTAATACTTCGGGTGAGACTACATCTACTTCACAGGTGTTGCCGAAAGGGCCAGTAGTTAGGGCTTGTTGTTGCACTATTAGAGATGAACCCTGTGTCTATCCCTGTGCCAACATTTGTCCCTGAGGCTTTTGATTGGAAGGAACTGATTGCATGGTGCATTGACAAATACATACCGAGTAAATGTATTATTCAACCTCAAGACCATTCTCCCATCTCTCTTTCACCTCAAGTGTTCCTTAAAATGTTGGAGCTCCATGAGCCAACACTTACTTTCAAAAGAGAGGATTGTGGGGAATTCTTGAAAAAGCATGAAAACTTCCTGGACCTATTTCTTGAGTTCTTAGAGAATCCCATGACCATCCCTG
>SNQJ01S0263181.1:0-12109 GCA_010110895.2 Picea sitchensis | reverse complement strand
TAAAATCCATTGAAGAATGACCAACACCAGTAAATGTTGTAGAAGTGAGATCCTTTATGGGACTGGCAGGGTACTACATAAGTTTTTTTTAAGGATTCTCACATATTGCACATCAAATCACATCTGTGCAGAAGAAAGGTGTGCAATTTGAATGGACACCAGATTGTACAAGAAGTTTCCATCATTTGAAGAAATTGTTAACAAGTGCGTCGATTTCAAGAATTGTTGATCCAAATGCAGACTTCGTTGTGTGCATGGATGCATGCAAGGAAGGACTCGGTGGAGTCCTTAGTCAGAATGGACATGTGGAGTGCTATAAGTCAAAGAAGTTAAAAGAGCATGAAAGGCTCAATGCTATGAATTATTTAGAGTTGGCAGCTATAATGCACGCTTTGAATATTTGGTGACATTATCTCATGTGTAAGAGATTTGAGCTGAGAACAAACTATTGTGGTGTGAAGTATTTGTTTGGAAAACCAAGTTTGAATGCCAGACAAAGCAGGTGGTTAGAGTTCCTCGATGAGTATGAATTCGACATAAAGCATATCAGAGGAAAATAGAACAAGGTGGCTGACGCACTCAATAGAATGAGGCATGAAATGTATGCTACAACCATTAGCATATACCAAATAGATTTGCACGACATAATTTTGGAAGTTGCCAAATCAGATATGTGCTATGTGGATATAAGTACAGCCTTACAACAAGGTATGTTGTAGTCTAAGTTTGAAGGTTATGAGCTAAGAGAGGATGTGATCCTCATGTATAGATGCAAAGTCTATGTGCCGAATGATCAAGATTTGATGGGACTGATATTGTCAGAGATGCATAAGGTTCCTTATGTTGGACATCCATTATATCATAAGACAATTGTCGTGGTCAAGAAACAATACTTTTGGGCTGGTATGAAAAAGGAAGTTGTGGATTTTATTGCAAGATGTCTTGATTGTCAAAAGGTCAAGGCTGAGCACATACATCTTGCTGGTTTTTTGCATCCTTTTCCCATTCCTAAGTGGAAGTGGGAATTTGTGATTATGGACTTCATAACTAAGTTTCCTAGGATTGCTAAGCAACATGATTATTAATCTGCCCATTTTATTTTAGTGAAGTCAATGCACAAGGTAGTCGACATTGCTAAGATATACATGCATGAAGTTGCTAAGTTGAATGGTTTACCTAAGACAATTGTGTCTGATAGAGATTCTAGGTTCACCTAAAATTTTCGGAAAGGTTTATTCAAGGGATTTGGAACAAGTCTGAATTTTATCACAACATATCATCCTGAGTTTAGATGGTCATATGAAGAGACTAAATCAAGTGATTGAAGACATGCTGAGGACTTATGTGATGGATAAACCATCCAAGTGGAAAAACTACCTTCATTTGGTAGAGTTTGCATATAATAATGGGTATCAAAAATATTGAAAGATGAGCTCATTTGAGGCACTTTATGGTAGAAAGTGCAACATGCCTATAAGTTGGGATAACCCAATAGACCATGCAGTAGTTGGGCCATATTTTCTCCGGGAAATGGAGGAGAAGATGGTAAATATAATGCAAAATTTAAAAGCTGGGGCACAATTCCTTGGGTGTGATAGGTGCATGGGGAATGAGGGACTGTGGGCTAGTTGCAGCAGTGGGCACCTAGGATTGGACAATTATGTTGAGTTTCATACCATAGCTTGTCGCTAAGACCCTTTTTTCCCTTGTGGAGTTGAGTCCCAACTCGGGGGTGACCCATTGCTAAAATTTTGAGAGCAACAACGTCTTTGACTAGGAGGAACGTATGATTCAAGGCCGCAATTGGTGATTTTCGTAAAAGATAAGTGTTCTTTATGTGCTTGTCTTGTTTAGTGTGTGCTTTTTTATCTATGTTTGAAATGGGTTAATTCTTGTATGTCGTTGCATATAAGTATTTTTTGTTATCTTTTTTAATGATGCTTGCACTTGTAAGTATGATGCATATAGCCAATATTTGTAGTTATGCATGGATATATCCAATATGGTTAGTTTTTCTTGCCATGTTAACCTGGTGATTTTGGGTTATGAGCCAAAAATAAGAGGATTGAGTGGTCATGTACGTGGGATTGTAGCCTACGTGTATCAAGAGGTTGGGGATTTGTTGTTAGGGAATGAGGCACACTTCCACACTAAATCTAGCAGAAGAGAGGAAGAAAGATTTAACCAAGAAACTAAATGACAAAGAAAACACATAGTACATAGAGATTTTACCCTCGAAACCCAAACCGGGAAAACCAACATTCCTTGAGCGTTCTGCTCTCTTGTTGTCTTATTCATTCAGAATAAAAGGTTACATGTCTAACCTTGGTCCACACATAAGACACAACCGACATCATACCCTCTTGCTTACAAAAGATCAACCATGTAGCCAATTCAATTTACATCTACATGACCAACAACCTCTAAAATTACGGACTCTTGGCGATTATCCATTCATTATCTAAAGATTGATCATCTCTTACAACCTTACAACACACCTTCTTTATAGGATTTAAAACAGACAAAACCCTAAAGAAATAACGCCAAAAAATGGTTACAGATCCACATAGATGATTGGCTACAAATCCCATGAATCTCAAGATTCTTTTACAGTTGAATACCAATTTGGATTACCCTTCGACTACCAGTCGACCTTCATTCGGTCTTCAATCAGTTTCCACACACCTTCCTGTCCACCTCTTGTCAATTGACCTCTTTGACTTTCTATCGATGTCTTTACCATGTCGAACCACCTCGACCTTCGACTTCGACTTTGCCTGGTCGACTCAACATGACCTTTGACTTGTTGTCGATCCACCTCGACTTTGTATTTACCCAGTCAAACCACCTCAACCTTCAACTTGTTGTCGATCCACCTCGACTTCATCTTTACCCAGTTGAACCACCTCAACCTTTGAATTTGAATGTCATTCGATCCACATCGACTTTCACTGCAAAGAATATAACAACCCAACATTATCCCACCTATTGTTTTCTTTGCTGAAACCTGGAGGCCTCTAAACTCTCGTTCACAGACCTAGGTTAGCGATGCCCATTTCCTCTCTACACCGAGAGAACCTCACAACACTCACATATTTTTTCAAAGAGTTTGCTATGTTTTCTAATGTGTCTACTTTCTCCAATAGCACCTTGTTTCTTTCCACCGTGTCTCTCATGAAATGGTATTATTGTACATAAATGTGCTTAGTCTTAGAATGATAAGCATGGTTCTTTGCCAGAAATATTACGCTTTGACTGTCGCAACTTATCTTCATAGCTCTTTTCTCAAACTTGATTCCTGAACACAACCTTTACAACCATACTGCTTCTTTGCTTCCATGAGTGGCTGCCATGTATTCAACTTCTATTGTTGATAAGGCTACGATTTCCCGTCGCTTACGCATGCAACTGACTAATCCATCGAACATTTTGAACACATATCCACTGGTCGACCTTCATCGATCCAGATCTCCATCCCAGTCGACGTCAACAAATCCATGTACATTTAATTCACTGTTACCTTTAGGTTTTACTTGGTAGCATATTGCATAATATTGTTTTCCATACCAATGCCTGAATACTCTCTTAACAACTGTCCAATGCTCCTTTCCAAGTGTTGACATGTATCTGCTCAAAACTCCCACAACATGAGCAATGTCTGGTCGAGTGCAGACCATCACATACATTAGAATACCAACAACACTTTCATAGGGAACATGTGTTGGAAACATGCCAACGAATTTTCCTATGTGGTCACATTCAGATGCACATGCACATGCACGTACGCATGCACATGCGCGTGCATGCAATCTACTTATGAACTGTTCATGTAACTATGTTATCTATTCATGATCATTCTGTGTAACTGAGTGATAGATGTTATATATACGAGCACACTCATAAAGGTATATAACAAGGTGAATGCGAGTGCAAGCGAGTACATTGTGTGAGGAGAGGATGGTTGTATGCTTGGGTTGGATATTGTAATTCTCCCTTGAATAGAAGAAGACCGATAATCATTGCCCGTGGTTTTTTCCAGATTTGGGTTTCCACTTAAATCACTGTGTCAATTGTGTGTTTGTTGTTCTTGGTTTGATGCATGTTTAATCCAACTCGTTTATGCTCTAGTTTATATGCTTAGAGTTGAAGGAGCAGAGAGCGAAGGGGAAAATAATCTGGTCGCTGGATTGAAGATCCGAGTTGAGCCGAGCGAAGTGGAAGTGGAGAGCCGAGGATATGTTTTATTGCATCATTTAGGGTCATCCCTATGGGACAGTGCGACGATAGCAAGGAAACTTATGAAACTTTAAAAAATTGTAGAATCGTCACGAGTTGTACGCGACACACAGTGCAACGTTGTTGTAGGAATCACATTCTACGCAATGCGACACTTTGAGTACAAGGTGCGATGATTTGAGTGAAAATCGTCGCAGTATACCCATGAACATAGTGCGACAATTTTCTAATTGTCACAGGTGATCCATTAAACAGGGTGCAACGACCTTAAAAAGGAAAATTTTGCATGGTTTTAAAGATTCGAGTGGTATAAAAGTTAAAGGGTTTAAATAAGACATGGGTGTTTAAAAGGTGGGATATAATATAAAAAGGTGAAGTGGATATTTTTTATAATATAATAAAGGGTGAGGTGGAGGATACCTTATTTGTTCGAGCATATCTTATTATGGAGGTTATTATGGAGCTTTTATTAAATATTGTTTTTTAAGAGTTGAACTCTAATGGATTTGGGAAAAGGTTTTATCAAGGTATATATTTTTTTTAAATATTTTTTTTAAACCTTTTCACCATTAGTTTTGGGTTCAATATTTAAGTATAAGGTTATTTTTTCCATATAAAGGGTTTGGTTTTATAAGCAACGGTTTTGGAGTTTTTTCTTCTGCTAATGGCGAAAGTGCAGAGTTCTAAGTTTGAGGTGGAGAAATTCAGCGGTAAGAATAGCTATGCACTATGTAAACTCAAGATGCGAGATTTCCTTGTGCAACAAGGATTGCAAAAGGCATTGGCTGGAAAGACAAAGAAACCAACAAGCATGATAGAAGAGGACTGGGAGGATCTGGATGCAAGAGCCCTTAGTACTATTCGTTTGTTTCTGGAAGATGAGGTATTGTTTAACATCGTTGAAGAGGAGACAACAACAAGTTTGTGGACCAAACTAGAGAGTCTGTATATGAAAAAAAACTTGTCAAACAAAATCTTCTTGAAGAGGCAACTGTACAGCTTGCGGATGAAAGAAGGTACGGAAATTACTGATCACTTGAATGTTTTCAATACTCTTATTTTTCGATTAAATTCTATGGAAGTAAAGTTCAAAGATGAGGACACAACAATTACCCTACTGTGTTTGTTGCCTGAGTCTTGGGATTATCTAGTCAAAACTATGTGGTTTAGCACACCATATACCATTGACTATGACACTATTGTGGGAGCTTTGTTGTATGAGGAGATGAGGAGAAGATCTAGTAAGGAAACCTCAACAACAGAAGCAATGGTGGTCAGAGGTCGATCTTCAGAAGGAGGGAAAGATCAGAAAGGTACAACCATGTGTAAGTCAAAAGATAGTAAGAGTAAGGCAAAATGTTGGTTTTGTGGAAAATCTGGGCATCTCAAGAAGGATTGTTGGAAAAGACAACAAACATCCAAAGAGGACTCCACAATAAAAGCAAATTCAGCTACAGGTATGGTTGATGAAGTTTTGTCTATCTGTTGTGTCTCTCCACCTATGTTCGCATAGAAAGTGTAGGGCGGTGATGGTTGAGTCACCGTGAAATAAAAAAAAAAAAAAATTGTATTTACTTTGGAGTTGCATAAATTATTGATTGCATGTAAATGGGCATATGTCTGTAAGACCTAGATAGGCATGCGTACCCCTGGTTTATCAAGTCACCTATGAAAAGTCTAGATGTAGATTTAGGTAGATTGAATATGTGGGGGGCACATGTATGTTAAATCTATTTTTTAGGTCAAAGCATGTGGTTTTTTGGGTCCATGTGTTTTGGGAATCCCATGGTATTGTGTCCATGAATTGCATGTAATGAAGCCTATAAAAGGCTTGGTGAACTCCATTGTAAATGGTTCTGGAGGTAAGCGGTGAAGGCTTACTTGGTCGGTTTGGCCGAATTTGGTCAAAGTTGTTTGAATGCAAAGTTCAAGGTGTAGCAGTGTTTGATGAATCTCCTTTTATAAGGGGATGCATATGGAATAACCATAACGGTTAGTTCATAATCGCAACAGGAGATTTATTTGCAAACTCAAAAATCATTGTATGGCCTGAAGCATGCTAGGAAAATGGTACGAGATGTTTGATTCCTTCATGGTGAACCAAATTTTCAAGAAGTGAGTATAACCATTGTGTTTATGTTACATTAATTATCTTTGTGTTATATGTTATGCTTATTTCAAGCACAATCATGGTTGAGATTAACAGGTTGGCTCAGTTAGTTAGGACATTTTTTTATGAAGGATCTGGGAGAAGCAAAATAAATCTTGGGTATGGAAATACACAGAGACAGGAAATATGGTAAGCTTGGTTATCACAAAATAAGTATGTGGTGAAGATACTCAGGAAATTCAGTATGAATAATGTGAAACTGGTAAAATCCCTTTGGCTTTCCATTGTAAATTCTCTTTAGGTTTATGTCCTAATTGATGAAGAAGAAAAGGGTTAAATGCCTTGAGTATTATATGCTAGTAGGAAGTTTTATGATTGCAATGGAGAAATGATCATCATTTCACATGCAGTTGGTGTTGTCAGTAGACACATGGAAAATCCATGTCAGGAACATAGGTGCTTCAAACATAGAAGCACAAGTATCACCTACAATGGTTGCAATGATTTGGTATGTGGTTAATGGTTCATGAGATTTGGACAAGTGCATCAGTCTATTAGACATGTTACTGATGGAGACAAAATGGTCCATGCTAGAGTGAATCGTGTAGGCATGTTCACGTAACGATATTGTTAGAGAAGTTGCAGAGCTGTGATGGTGTTTGGATTCTCTTGCAGAGAAGGTGATGGATGAATTAATTAAGGGCATGATATATCAGGTAAATTGTTGTCAAGGTGGAGATTATTGGAAACATGCCAATGGATTTTCCTATGCAGTCACATGTAGATGCAGATTCACATGCACATACACATGCATGCAATCTACTTATGAATTGTTCATGTAACTATATTATCTATTCATGATCAGTCTATGTAACTGAGTGATATATGTTATATATACAAGCATACCCATAGAGGTATATAACAAGGTGAATGTGAGTGAAAGAGAGTACATTGTGTGAGGAGAGGATGGTTGTATGCCTGGGTTGGCTACTATAATTCTCCCTTGATAGAAGAAGACCGATAATCATTTCCCATGTTTTTTTCTTGATTTGGCTTTCCACATAAATCACTATGTCAATTGTGTGTTTGTTGTTCTTGGTTTGATGCATGTTTAATCTAGCTCGTTTATGCTCTGGTTTATATGCTTTGTTTTGCTTCCGCTGCCTAACAACACGTACTGATCCTCTATTTCTTCCTATGTCTTTGGACACTGTTCAACAGTTAGCCTTGCTCCCACATGAATTGGCACCTTCACAGGTTTGCAATCTTGCATGAAACATTTCAAAACTGTTTCAATATACTTCATCTGGTTCAACTAAATCTTTCTAGCAACTCGATCTCTCTTAATCTCCATTCCTAGAATGAAGTTTGTTGCACCAAGATCCTTCATGTCGAACTTGGAGGACAAATGCTTCTTCACCTCCTTTCTTGCATCCATGTTGTTTCCAATCAACAACATGTCGTTGACATCCAATGCTACATATATAAAATTCCCACCTTCTTCTTTGGAATATATGCAGTGATCAACTTTGCTTCTCAAAAATCCCAAAACAAGGATGTACGTGTCAAAATTTTGGTACCACATCCTTAGTGATTGGTTTAGACCATAAAGGGATCTTTTCAATTTGCACACCATATATTTCTTTCCCTTTACTACAAATCCTTCAGGATGTTTCATGTATATTTCCTCTTCCAGGTCCCCATTTAGGAATGTTGTCTTCACATTCATCTGTTCTATTTCCAGATCAAATGCTGCATCTAAAGACATTAGTACTATAATGGAAGTTAGTTTTTCAATAGGGGAAAAAATCTCACTGAATTTGACTCCTTTGACTTGGAAATATCCTTTCGCTACCAATCGAGCTTTGAATTTCTCGACTTGACCGGTTGTGTTCATCTTCTTCTTGAATACCCATTTGCTACCGACAAGATTTATTCCACTAGGTAACTTGACTAAGTCTCATGTCTCATTCTTTTTCAAGGATTCCATCTCTTCGACCATGGTGCCCTTATAGAGTTTTCCCTTTGCTGAGTCGACTGCCTCCCTGACCGACTTGGGATCATCGTCAATGGTAGTTAACACAAAAACATAATGAAATTTAGGAGAACTATACCTTTTGATTGATTTTCTTACTCTTTCTGACCTCCTTACAATCGAGGTCGGTTGTTCCACCTCTTCTTCTGATTTAGTCGACTCATCTGAATCATATTACTTATTCCTCAGTTCAAACCGCATCGTCTCGGGATTATTCTCGATTTGAATAATTTCTTCAGGCTTAGACTTACTTCTGACTTCTCTAAAGACCACATCTCAACTGTACACTATTTTCCTTGATGCATGATCCCATAGCTTATATCATTTCATTCCTTCTTTGTATCTATTGAAAATACATTTGACTGCCTTATTGTCCAACTTGCTCCTCTTTTCCTTGTGAACATGCACACATGCATCATAGCCAACTATTTTTATATGTGCAACCAAAGGATTCTTACTTGACCATATCTCATGTTAAGTTGTGTCAACTAATGCTAATGAAGGAGACATATTCAACATATATTTTTTAGTTTCGACTGACTCCACCCAGAATTCTCATGCAAGCCCAACACAACGAAGCATGCTCTTTGCCTTGTCCATCAATGTTCTGTTCATTCTCTCAACAACTCCATTTTGTTGTGGGGTATATGGTGTGGTATTTTGGCGTGCTATGCCACACATCTTGCATAACTGATCAAACTATTTTCCACATAATTCACCACCATTTTCAGTTCTCAACACATTAATCTTCTTATGTTTGGTTTTCTATAAGAGATTTAAACTCTTTAAATTTCTCAAAAACCTCTGATTTCTTCCTCAGAAAATATATCCATGTTTTCCTGGAAAAATCATCTATGAAAGAGACATAATACAAGGATCCACCAAGTGAGGGAACTATAACAAGGCCAAACACATCACTATGAACCAATTCAAGAATCCCACTTGCCCTTGTCGCTGCAGATGGGAACCTCACCCGACTTTTTTTTTTCCATATATACAATGTTCACAATAGTGGAATTCTAAATTACATGCAGAAAATTATTCGACCATATCTTTGTTATGCATAGCTAGAAGTCCTTTCTCTCCAATGTGTCCCATCCTCTCGTGCCATAGCACGATCGGGTTGACTTTATGATGAAATGTCGAGTCGGTTTGAATCGACTCATCCTGAGTCGAGTCAAGTCGAGTTGAGTCGAAGTCGATTCAACTTCAGGAACAACAATGCTACTGCATCGAGTCGAGTCGACACTCCCTAGTAACTTATATAGGGTTCCAATATGAATTCCTTTCATTAAGACCATCGCACCTCTAACCATCTTGAACGAATCCTTTTGAAATAGAGTGTGCACCCCTACATCACTCATCTTGCTGACAGATATCATGTTTCTTTCCAAATCCAAAATGTGTAGCACACCTGGAAGGGTTCTACTCCTCCCATCTCGCAATATCAGTAGAACTCTTCCTCGTCCAACAATTTTGGTTGTCGAGTTGTCCCCCAAGAACACTTCTCCTCCTTCATATCATTCATATTCGCAGAACACTTTTCTATGTGGTTTCATATGATAGGATGCTCTTGAGTCGATCAACCAAACATCTTGATCCGACTGTGTACTGGTCAATGCCAAGTACATATTGCATCCCTTTTCTGAAGTCATCTTTCTCTCAGTCCACTGCCTCTAGTCGGAACATGTACTGACTTCCATCACCTTCGAATTGCAACCATTTTTGTAATTCCCAACTTTACCACATTTCCAACATCTTCTTTTCGATTGAACTAGGGATTTAGATCCACCCTTCGACTTAGAATTTCTGTGAGAGAACTTGCTTTTATCTCTATCAACCGATCAAACTCTCACCACGAAAGCATCTTTGGTCGATCCTTCCATGTTATTCCTTCCCATTTATCCTGATAGTAGAGATGAAACCATTTATTCTAGTGCTAATATGGATGTATTACTCCCTACAACCAGGACTAAGCTATCCCAAGAGTCTGGGAAATAACATAATAGGCTAATACATTTCTCCTCTACAATGATTTTAATATCCACAAAATATAACTGGATTATAATGGTATTAAACGCATTTAAATGCTCAATCACCAAAATTCCATCACTCATCCTCAAAAGATACAATTTATTTATGAGAAACAACTTATTTACCAATGATTTCGACTGGTACAAGCTTACCAACTTGTCCCACAGTTTATTGGCCGAATCTT
Organism: Picea sitchensis; assembly: GCA_010110895.2. Taxonomy (NCBI): domain Eukaryota; kingdom Viridiplantae; phylum Streptophyta; class Pinopsida; order Pinales; family Pinaceae; genus Picea; species Picea sitchensis. The sequence goes on along the minus strand of SNQJ01S0263181.1, from coordinate 1,510 downwards.
CACCTAAGACATTGAGCAATACTGAATCTGCAAGAAAAAAATGAATCATACTCCTTGCTCTTCTCTCGAGTTTCTCCCATTCTTTTATTGACATAGCTGTCGGCATGGTACCTGGACAAACTGTTGTCCATTGTTGTCGATCTACAAGGAGATCTTCAATTTTGAGCTTCCAAAGCTCAAAATTCTGGCCCTTTAATTTTTCGATCTCTATTCTCAAGCTGCTCTCCATTCTTTAAAACAATCTTTAACACAATATTTAAAGATTTATAACTTACGACTCTTAGTGAACCTAGGGTTTAACTCAGATTCAAGGTCGTTAAGCCAATCTATGATACCACATGTTAGGAAATGAGGCACACTCCAACGATAAATCTAGCAGAAGAGAGGAAGAAATATTTAACCAAGAAAGTAAATGACAAAGAAAACACACAATACACAAATATTTTACCCTAGAAACTCAAACTGGGAAAACCAACATTCCTTGAGTGTTCTGCTCTCTTGTTGTCTTATTCATTCAGAATAAAAGGTTACATGTCTAACCTTGGCCCACACCTAATACACAATTGACATCATATCCTCTTGGTTACACAAGAACAAACCTGTAGCTAATTCAACTTACATATACATGACCAACAACCTCTAAAATTACAGATTCTTGAATATTAGCCATTCATCATTTAAATATTGATGAACTCTTACAGCCTTACAACACACCTTCTTTATAGGATTTACAATAGGAAAAACCCAAAATAAATGGCGCCCAAAAACAATTACAGATCCATAGAGATCATTGGCTACAAATCTCGTGAATCTTGGGATTTTGTTACAGTTGACTACCATGTTGGATTACCCATCAAATACCATTCGGCCTTCACTCGGTTTCCGCATGCCCGCCTATCGATCTCTTGTCGGTTGACCTCTTCGAATTGTTGTTGATGTATTTACCATGTCGAACCACCTTGAACTTCAACTTCGACTTTTCCCGGTCGACTCACCTCGAACTTCGACTTGTTTTCAATCTCATATTTGTCTTTACCTAGTCAAACCACCTCAACCTTCAACATTTTGTCGATTCACCTTGAATTTTTCTTTACCTAGTCAAACCATATCGACCTTCGACTTTGACTGTCAGTCGATCCACCTCGAATTTCACTGCAAAGAATATAACAACCCAACATTTTTGTGTGTGGACATATAATTAGACTCTGTGCACAGGGAATCTAAGTTGGTGCATGAAGATGATATGGTTGTGCGCGAGGTTGTGATGTGTGAACAATATGATAGTGTGCGCAATTGGTGCACGAAGTTATGAGTTATTTCCATTTCTTAAGGTTGTATTGAAAGAAATTGTTTCTTCCACTATTATAAGTTGTGTGGTGTGACTCGGGTTTGGGTCTGTTATCCCCGATATCTAGGGATAACTAGGAGATCATGTCTTGAGGCCCACATGGTCCTAGACATGGAGTACCGAGAGCGGATTGACTTGAGCATGGCCCTGGAGGGCCCATCT
>SNQJ01S0263180.1:564-12109 GCA_010110895.2 Picea sitchensis | reverse complement strand
GTAGGTTAGGACTTAGGTTAATGTGTTTTTTAATTTTAATTTTAATTTTTTGTTTTATGTTTTTTAAATGTTTTTATATTATATTTTTTAATTTTTAATTTTATATGTTATTTAACTTATTTACTTTATTTAATGTATTATATCATGTTTATTTTAAATATATTTTATTACTTTGTTTTTTAATGTTTTTGTATATTATTTAATTTTTTGTTTTGTTTTTAATTTTAATTACTTTATTTTAATTTAAAACTAACCTTAACTTTCAACTTAGTTGCTAATCTAGGTGTTAAATTTAATTAACAATTAATTAATTAATATTTAATTTAATGATTAATTAATTATTAAAAAGTCATTATTAATCAATTTAAACCTAGACTAACCTTATTACTAATACTTTTATTCATCCTAAGTCCATTTATGCAGGGATGAAAGGCGGGATAATGGAGGCTGACAAAGGACAAAGGGGAGAGGATGCAGCAGATGAAGGATGTTGTAGGGTGATGGAGGATCGAGTGACAAGAATGGAGGGAGGAAACAGAATCACCTGAGTCATACTTCATCACCGGGAGAGATGCCAAATCAACAGTCGAAGAATCGACTCACCTATAATTATAGGACCCTAACACCAACATCAGCCAACGGGTTGATTAAAAGGCAAGCAGGTGGAAGACTTGGTAGGAAGGGTGAACAAACAACTTTGGGCAACAGGCTTACAACAGTTTGCATAAGAAAGACTCTGGATGCAAGATCCTCTTGGTGCAGGGTCTCAAGGAACTGAAAGGGGACTTGACTGGATCCTCCAATTCCAAGTCACTCAGTGTTAAGAAAAATCACAGGGACTGATCAGAGACAACGTAACTATTACAGTGATCCAACATACATCATCCCATAACAGCTACAACTCGACTGGATCCTCCAATTCTGAGCTGTTCTAACACAGTATAATAAAGACGTAAAAGAAACTGACATTCATAAGGCAAGAAGTCTCAAAAGTCTACACATAACCAGAGTATCATTGCTTCATTAAAACTTTACAACCGGGAGCTCTACTCAACCATCAATACCTACAAAAATGGCAGGAATGCCTACATATACTTGGAACTGGCTCAGGTGATGAAGGCGCGATCATATCATGAATTCAATGCTTGACATTGAGGAGCTTATCTATTAGGATGGGCTATTAGTCTACCCCAATCAAATCCGCCCTCTTCTCCCCTGTCACATGCCTCTTTGATTTAGCATGGCTCACACCAGGGGGTAGCTGAGCCCCTTGAATATTGAATTGGCGTGTGTAGGTTCCTCTAGTGAGTTGGAGGCTCAGCGTAGCTTTCCTAAAGAAAAATGGTACGAGGGACCCTCCTAGGTGAATTTCAGTCGAGACCTCCATGTCCTGCAATAAATGGGTGATGTGAGGCTTCACCCACCCTCTTTCTTCTTTTTGTTGAACCGAAGTGGCCTTTTTGAATCCTCAAGTGGAATCCTTGATGGACACCCGATCCAGCATACAGGTCCCTTCTTCTTTTGTCATGTTTTTTTGAACTTCACCGTGACCCTTTCCCAACTCTGTATTAGGTTTCGGGGTTTTGCATTCCCCATTGTTGAGAGTTCTTGACCCACTGAACTCCTGATCACCAATTCTTCGATGAGCGCATGTATGGGTTATCCCTCCTGGCTATTACTATGGTCCATGCGACCACCTCTTATATAACCTGAGCCGAACCTCTGTCAGGGTTTCGGTGTTTTTGATATCTCGATACACAAGTCCCCGGGACTTGCAATTCTCTGATTGTCGATGCACCCTCCGCGCCAGCCTTCTGACTAGGCCCTGGTCCAAGTGACCATCACCATATTCCCTCGACCATATTCTTCATCAGGATTTCATGATTTGTGATGTTAACAAGCACACATCCTCCGGATTCACAATAGCCTACCACCTGTATTCCACTTGCTCTTGTGGTCCCACACGCTACTCTGGTGATTGCCAAGGTATCGCTTCTCGCGATCTCGCAACTCTGCACGCAAATCTCTGCAGCTCTAACTCACGAACCTCCGAGTTTGTAATATGTCGATGCCACTTGACGCTGTCTTCATACAAGGATTGACCTCCTGACACCTATCCCCCACTACGGTCCTTAGCTCCATCGGGAAATCGCGTATCGGGATATCGCGATTCCCGTTGTCATGTGCACGGGACTTTCCGTTCCCCGATCCCCGACTCTGCGGTATCTCTCACCACGTGTCTCTGCTGATGGATGGCTCTGATCCAGTTTGGAAATTGCGTATTGTGATTCATTCATGTAAGAGTTTCCTGCCTCTAGAAACTTTGATCCTGCGATGAACTGAAACCCGACTCTCCTCCTCTGCACACTAGGGGTTAACCCCGACACAACTTCTCGAGATCTAACAGCTGATGGGATTTTGTCGATCTCCTCTGTAAGATTCTGACCATCAATTTTCTTTGAGGATGATTCTCAATTGCTGAAGACAAAACTTTGCCCACTCGCTTGCTCGACTCACTGCTACAAAATGGGATTATCTTGTTATATGCTCAGGTGCTTCCCATGTAAACCGCAAACTTGGGTATGCCTAATCCCGAGACAAGAAATATCGCTAACATTAGGCTCCATGGGGGATAGAGTCGTCCCTACGATGCTCTAAGAACTCATTCCGCAGCTTCAGTGCCTTGCTGTTGGGCTATGGATTCATTTATTAAGCTGAAAACATTCAAAAAGAAAAAAATCAAAGAAGTAAAAGACAATATTTACAAACAGAGGAGCCGTCTAAGGCTCAAATAAAACATTTTTTTAGAAAATGCCCATTCACTGGGCTGTTGAAAACTTCTTCACCCTCCAGATCCTGCAACCCATAGGTGTTGTTGGAGAAAATCTCAGAGATTTTAAAGGGGCCAATCTAGAGGGCGTCAAACTTGTTGTTCTTGCCTTTATCCTATCTGGGTGTGTCCCATTTAAATACCAAGTCCCCGATCTCAAACTCTTTTTTCTTGATCCTTTTGTCAAAATCCTGCTTGATCTTCTACTAATGATCACAGGCCCTGTTCATGACCTGTTCCCTGGTTTGCTGCACTTCCACCATCTAATGAATCCTTCCGACCATATGGTTTGTCTCCTCTTCAAGGTTCTGGAGGAATTTTGCCACAGGTAAGGCGAGCTGAGTAGGGAAAACGACCTCTGTTCCGTAAACAAGTTGGAAAGGTGAAATGCCTAGGGACTTCTTTGTTGTCACTCGGTCATCCCATAGAGAAAATTTGAGTTTTGCATCCCAGGCCCTTTTATTATCTTCCAATAATCTTTTGATGAGCTTGATCAAACCTTTATTGGAAGATTCCGCCAGTCCATTTCCCTGAGGATAATAAGGGGTAGAGTGAACCAGTGAAATATCAAACTGTTCACAGAACTTGACCAAAGGCTCAGACCTAAAGGGGGTGGCGTTATCAGTGACAATTCTGCTAGGGCAACCAAATCTAGCCATGACATCCTCCAGGAGGCTGATAATTACTTTGTGAGAAGTGCTCCTGGTGGGAACAACCTCTATCCACTTGGTGAAGTAATCTGTCGCAAGGAGGATCCATCTATGTTGGCCACTTGAGGGAGGATGAATTTTTCCAATGAAGTCCAATCCCCACTGCTGAAAAGGTACTGAAACTACTACAGGCTTTAATGGCAGAGATTTGAGCTACTGCTTTCCTGAGAACCTCTGGCATTTGATGGAAGCTCTAATTTCTTTGCAGACGTCGGGGAATAAAGTGGGCCAATAGTACCTAGCCCAGAGGACCTTGTGAGTTGTGGTCTTCCAGAAATGATGGCCTCTGTAGAGACCACTATGGAAATCAAACATAACCTTCTGGGCCTCTTGTGGATCCAGGCATCTTAATAATAACCCTAAGGGGTCTTTCCAATACAGGGTTTGGTTAATGAGGCAATATTTAACTGCTTTGAGCTTTAGAGCTCTAGCCTTGCTTTTTCACAATCCATCTGGAGGCTTTAGTTCTTGCAGAAAATACAAGATATCCTTGTACTAGTCGCAGGCTGCTAGTGGTAAGGCACCCAGAGAATGCTTGTTGGATTACTTATCTTTCTCATTGATGAAGTTAATCCCCAAAGCTTTGCAGTTGGATTTATCTAGCAATTTGGCTAAACCCTGTCCCTTTATCAATTTGGTGGGCTTAATTTCTAGATCAAATTCTAGAATCTTGGCAATCCACTTACCTCTTTTCCCATCCATGTCAGGCTGTATAAGAATGTCCTTCACAGAGGCCAAAGGGACATATGCAATGATCTTTGAGTGCAAGACATAGACCCTGAAAGCTTTGAGAGCTTTCACTAATGCATAGGCCTGGTTTTCCATGATCTCATACCAGAGTTCTGCATCTCTTAATGCTCTGCTGTAGAAGGCGATAGGTTTCTCTTGCCCTTGATCATTTTTCTGCAACAAAACTTCCGCTACTGTATCACAAGAAGCAAAAGAAAATATCAGGAAATCTTTGGAATAATCGGGGCTGATTAGCACAAGTGCCTCAGTCACCGCCTTCTTTATTTGGACAAAGGATTCCCTAGGTTCAGTGGTCCATTTTACTTCATTTCCCTTCCTGAGCATGGTTGTGATGTGTTTCACCATCTCGGAAAAATTCGAGACGAATCTCCTCAGAAAATTTATCTTCCCCAAAAATGCTTGAACCTCTTTTTTAGATCTGGGAAGTGACAAGGTCTAGATTGCTTCCACCCTGCTAGGGTCAATCCTTACTCCTTCTGCTGATACTATATGGCCTAGCAGCTTCCCCTCCTTCATAGCAAACAAGGATTTCTTGGGGTTTAAGGATAAGCCATACCTCCGACACTTCATGAAGACCTTTCTCAAGTGGCAGCAGTGCTCCTTGTCTGTCCTGGAGAAGACTGTGATATCATCCAGATAGATTACCACAAACTGATCCTTCTCCCCTATGAACTCTATATCCATAGCTCGTTGAAATGTTTCTCTAGCATTCATCAATCCGAAAGGCATTTTGGCATACATGAATGTACCCCAAGGAGTGGTGAAAGTTGTCTTTTCTCTGTCCCCAGGCATGACTGATATCTTATTGTAACCAGAGAAACCATCAATCATGGATATCCTAGATGCACCAGTGACCTTCTGCAATATGTGTTCCATGTTGGGAAGGGGATAATTGTCTTTCTTTGAGCTTCTATTCAAGTTCCTGAAATCTACATAGAGTCTGATTTCCCCACTTTTCTTTCTTACTGGAACCAAATTGGCCACCCACTCAGAATACCTCAATGGGATAATGATTCAGGCATCTAACAATTTCTTCACTTCTTTCTCCATGAAAGGTAGCAACATGGGATTTATCTGCCTCAGCTTCTGCTTGAATGGTTTAGCCTCTTCTTTTAGTGGGATCTTGTGCTCAATGACAGATGTGTCATACGTCTTAAGGTATTTGTAGGTCCATGCAAACACATCAGAAAACTCTCTCAGCAACTTGTTATACTCAATCCTCTGCTCCTTGGTCAAACTCATTGACAACTTGACAAACTTAGGCTCTTCCGGTGTGCCAATGTTTCACTCGGCTGTGTCAGCATCATCACCTGAAACTCTTCCCTTTATTTCCACATCATTCCCATCGAACAATCTCTCCAATGGGACTAGTCCCCTCGGGATGTGATTGCCAGGCAATTGAATAATGTCGTGATTTGCTATTTTACTCAGCAACTCACCCCCATAAAACTCTTCCTCCAAGATGGAATCTTGGTTGATATGCATCTCTGAAAATTCTTCGATAGTTTCCAAGAATCTCTTGATCTCAAGATCATCCTCAAACACTTTCCAATGCTTGACATTGTCAGGTATGGAGAGCCTGTATTTTACTTCTACATCATACCTCAGTTTGGGTGGAAAGGGTACCTTGAAAATGCTTACTGATGAAGCCAAGGAATCTGCCACTGTGTTTTCTTCTCTTGGGATGAAAGAAATGTTGAACACTGAGAAGAAATTGTCAATTAGGTCCCATACCTCATTTCGATAACTCCTGAGTCGGGATGCTTGGCCTGATAAGCGCTTCTGGCCTACTGGACTACCAACTCGGCATCTCCGAACACTGCTATCTCCTAGATTCCCATTTCCCTTGTGGCTCTTAATCCTAGTATAAGAGCTTCATACTCTCCCACATTGTTGGTAGCTTCAAATTCTAATTTGTATGACAGAGATGTGGTCTCCTGAGCAGGTGACACAAAAGCCACTCCAGCTCCGACGCCTTCTCGGGAACAAGCTCCATCAAAAAACATTTTCCAGATTGGGGTGATGGAGGGAGGAACTTCAGGGGAAACAATGGGTGGCTTTTTGAGTTTCAAAGGAGGCTCGGGGGCATGAGTGAGCTGCAGTAAACTGGAGCCTAAATCAGTATCCAAGGCAAAGATGGGGTGATTGGTAGGGTTGGCTTCATCACTGATTATGTAGGCCAGTTGGGCTTCCCTGTATAGTATTCTATGCTCCCCTCTGAACACTGGGATGGTAGCATACGTGAGGTCCATATATAACGTTCCTCCAAGTCGTTTAATCCAAGACCTTGACAACAACATGCCAAACTTGGGAGGAACATCAGCTACCACAATGTCCATGACCATACTCTTCATGGGCAGTTGGAACAGAGAAACCACCAGGTCCTTGATGACTCCCAGACATTGCACCCTTCTTGAATCAAAAGAGTATAAATCATGGTAGGCCCTGGTCACTTCTAATCCCATCTCCTCCATTACTATTTTGGGCATAAGATTATGGGAATCCCCTGAGTCCATGAGGTAGTTGTGCAGTACTTTATCATGTATATTCAGAGATGTGTAGAAGGGAGGGGATGAATCATCTCTATCTTCTACCATGGGCCCTAAGATGACTACAGGCTTCTCATCTTGAAGGTTTATTGAGTTAGAGGGAGGCTAGGGGGGTTCATATTGTAGCAACTTGGAGAGGGACCTTTTGAAGTCTTCATTTTTAACCAGCTCAGAGAGAGGTACAAGAATCCTAATCTTCTAAATATCATGCTCAAAATTGAAGGAGGGGGTGGGTTTAGGAGTTTCTCTTACCTCAGTGACAGGCTCTTTGGCTACCCGTTAAGCACTCTGAGTCTTCTTCTCTTTAGTTGTGGCTGCTGCCATTTTAGTAGCCCTATCTGCTATGAGGGGCGGATCTAAACTGTCAAAGTCTCCATCTTTCCTTCTTGACCTAAGGTTATATCTACCAGGAGTGTGACCAACCCTTTCTCCCTTCCCTAACTCATGGATCTGAATGTTCATCAAAGATTTTTCATACACAGACTGAGTCAAGTGGGGAAAAGGAGGGGTTTCTTCAATACAGTGAATTTCCGGGCCAAAGTCATCTATCTCATCTCTTTCCTCATGATCAACTAAGTTTTTTTGGAGGGGGATTTGGACCCTTTGATCATCTCTGTCTCTTCCCCTTTGTTCCCTCGGGAAAACTTGGGGCACATTGTTAGCAGGTCGTCTGAAACTTCTATTATCAGTGTTTTGGGGATTTCTATACATGGGCTTCCCCTCTAATTCCATCCTTTCTATCTTGGCAGCAAGTGATTTTAGCATTCTAGATGTTTCATCTGTCTGATGGGGCAAGGGAGAGGGACTGGACAAGGAAGTTTCAAGCCTGCTCTTGGGCATATTTCTATCACCAACGTTCCTGAGTCGGTTGACAGCCAATATGTTGGATTCTACCTCCACGGTTACGTCTTGCATGTGTGCCAGCGTAGCAGTTCTTCTCTCCCTTAGCAGTAGGCAGAAATCAGGATCAAAGGTGCTGGAGTAAGTGATCTTTGCAGAGGCTTCGGAGGGTTTTATCTCAGCAGTAATTTTGTTGTACATTTTATTAAATCTCTTGGAGAAATCAGAAACAGACTCTCCTTCTTTTCTCTTTAATGACCCAAACTCTGTCATGTAATACATGAAGTCTTTTTTATCTCCCCACTGCCTCAAAAAGGCATTATCTAGAGCTCTGATCCCATCAATAGATCCAGGAGGTAGGGCCATAAACCAGTTTCTAGCCTCTCCCTAGAGACTATGGACACAAATTCTCATCCATACGTCTATGTGCATGATAACATTATCATCTGCGAAAGTATAAAAGGCTGCTAGATTCTCTTCAACAGTTATATCCCCCTCGCCTGTAAACTTGGGCAACTGCTTAAGGTACCGTTCTACTGGGAGGTTATTGAGAGGCTGTGGTAGGACGAGGGGAGCGTATCTGGAGGCTATGATGACCTCTATTTTAGTCATAGGATGATTTCCTCCGGCCATAGGAATATTAGGTGGAGGAGAGCTCGAAGGAGAAGGAGTTCGCAAAGGGGCTACAGGGAATGAACCTTAGAGTGGGGTGGGAAACAAGAGGTGATTCAAGGAGGAGGGAGTGACAAGGATTTCTCCTTCCAATCCCAGACCAGGAGGGGAAAACTCAGCAGGAACACTTCCAAACTTCAGGAAATGGGAAACTTGTGAAGGAGGTCTATCAAGAAACTGAGGGGAAGAAAACAGAGTTCTTACAGAAGGAGATGGCGGATTACCTATTTCGGCGGTGGAAGCTTCTTCTTCAGGGGCCTTTCCTTTTCTGAGGACCACATCCTGATCAGTTTCAGGTGTAGCTAGGGGTAGCTATGGATGAAACCGCGTGTGTCTTCCTCTGAAAGCCACAATTGATAGAGCGGGTTTTCCCCAGTGAAGTCATCACAATGGAGTCGCCAAGTGCACATTAACAATCTTGATAATTATGATTTCTAATGCACCTTCAGAATCAAGTAGTCGTTGTCGTTCAATCCCGGGGAAAATATTCAACTTCATCCCCAGCAACGGCGCCAGAAATGTTAGCGTCAGAAGTCACTCCTGTATTGCTTGCAGGAGCAGAGCCTGACACCCATCAGTTTAATGTCACAATTTATTTATAAAGGGGTGACCGAATGGAGATAAAGACTCGAGGAGATATCACTCTAACTCGGGGACTGTCTATGGTAAGTAAAAAACAAAGGAGGTCTAGAATCCCAACTTCAGCCAACGGGTTGATTAAAAGGCGAGCAGGTGGAAGACTTGGTAGGAAGGGTGAACAAACAGCTTTGGGCAACAGGCTTACAGTAGTTTGCAGAAGAAAGACTCTGGATGCAAGATCCTCTTGGTGCAGGGTCTCAAGGAACTGAAAGGGGACTTGATTGGATCCTCCAATTCCAAGTCACTCAGTGTTAAGAAAAATCACAGGGACTGATCAGAGACAACGTAACTATTACAGTCATCCAACATACATCATCCCATAACAGCTACAACTCGACTGGATCCTCCAATTCTGAGCCGTTCTAACACAATATAACAAAGACGTAAAAGAAATTGGCATTCATAAGGAAAGAAGTCTCAAAAGTCTACACATAACCAGAGTATCAGTGCTTCATTAAAACTTTACAACTGAGAGCTCTGCTCAACCATCGATACCTACAAAAATGGAAGGAATGCCTACATATACTTGGAACTAGCTCAGGCACTGAAGGTGTGATCATATCACAAATTCAATGCTTGATATTGAGGATCTTATCTATTAGGATGGGCTGTCAGTCTGCCCCAATCAAATCCGCCCTCTGCTCCCCTGTCACACACCTCTTTAATTCAGCATGGCTCGCACCAGGGGGTAGCTGAGCCCCTTGAATATTGAATTGGCGTGTGTAGGTTCCTCTGGTGAGTTGGAGGCTCAGCATGGCTTTCTTGAAGAAAACCAGTATGAGGGACCCTCCTGGGTGAATTTCGACCGGGACCTCCATGTCCTGCAATAAATGGGTGATGTGAGGCTTCACCCACCCTCTTTCTCCCTTCTGTTGAACCGAAGCAACCTTTTTGGATCCTCGAGTGGAATCCCTGATGGACACCCGATCCGGCCTATAGGTCCCTTCTTCTTTTCTCACAGTTTTCTAAACTTCACCGTGACCCTTTCCTAACTTTGTATTGGGTTTTGGGGTTTCGTGTTCCCCATTGTCAAGAGTTCTTGACCCTCTGAACTCCTGATCACCGATTCTCCGATGAGTGCATGTATGGGTTAGCCCTCCTAGCTATTACTATGGTCCATACGACCACCTCTTATATGACCTGAGTCGAACCTCTGTCGGGGTCTCGGTGTTTTTGATATCTTGATACACAAGTCCCTGGGACTCGCGATTCTCCGATTGCCGATGCACCCTCCGCGCCAGCCTTCTGACTAGGCCCTAGTCCAAGTGACCATCACCATATGCCCTCGACCATATTCTTCATCGGGATTTCACGATTTGTGATGTTAACAAGCACACATCCTCCGGACTCGCGATAGCCTGCCACCTGTATTCCACTTGCTCTTATGGTCCCACACACTAATCCGGCGATTGCCAAGGTATCGCTTCTTGCGATCTCGCAACTCTGCACACAAATCTCTGCAGCTCTAAGTCACAAACCTTCGAGTTCATGATATGCTGATGCCACTTGGCACTGTCTTCATACAAGGATTGACCTCCTCACACCTATCCCCACTACGGTCCTTAGCTCCATCGGGAAATCGCATATTGGGATATCGCGATTCCCATTGTCACGTGCACGGGACTTTCTATTCCCCGATCCCTGACTCTGCGGGATCTCTCGCCACGTGTCTCTGCTGATGGACAGCTCTGATCCAGTCAGGAAATCACGTATCGTGATTCATTCATGTAAGAGTTTCCTGCCTCCAGAAACTCCGATCTTGTGATGAACTGAAACCCGGCTCTCCTCCTTTACACACTAGGGGTTAACCCCGGTGCAACTTCTCGAGATCTAACGGATGATGGGATTTCGTCGATCTCCTCTGTAAGATTCTAATCGTCGATTTTCTTTGAGGATGATTCTCGACTGCTGAAGACAAAACTTTGCCTGCTCGCTTACTCGACTCACTGCTACAAAATGGGATTATCTCGTGATATGCTCAGGTGCTTCCCATGTAAACCTCAAACCTGGGTACACCTAATCCCGAGACAAGAAATATCACTAACACGATACCAGAGGCCTTTTCCAGGTTTGGGCTGCCTGTGTTTAGTTTTCTCTTGGAGTTTATTCATGCACGCAGCCTGTGTAAGTACAGCCCACGGGTACCCATGCTCTGTTATAGCTCAGCACACATTTGCCCGCGTGCTGTTTCAGTGACAGTAGCGGGCTTGAGTGGTGGCTTTTCAATCAGGGTGGGGTAGTCATCCCTTCCTGTGGTGAGAAGTGTTCCTCTCAGGGGATTGAGTCTAAAGTTGCACAGCCAGTAGGTTAGGGCCTCTTACCCTTAGCCTGTGTTTTCTTAGTTGATTGTTGATAGAAAAGATAAAAAAGAAAAAGATTTTGTTTTATGGTTTTTAGACAAGCATAAGAGTCGGTGCTTTATTGATTGCCATTGTGCTTCTTTGGTCTGGTTCTTTGCGATCTGTGCTTTAAGCCAGAATTTTATTTTGTTTTTTTGGTTTTGTGCTTGTTGGTATTTTCCCTTTGTTGCTTCATTTAGCACTGAAATAAAATAT
>SNQJ01S0263179.1:0-12109 GCA_010110895.2 Picea sitchensis | reverse complement strand
GGTGGACACTTTGAAGAATGTTGCAGATTCATTAACAAAATCTGTGAGCATTGAGAAGTTCTCTTGGTGTAGAGGATCCATGGGCATTGTTGACTATGTAACCCTGTAACCCCTTTTGTGCAAAGAAAACAACAAGTGGGAGAATGTTGGGTATGTGTTATATTCTTTGCACGAGTAGTAGTGGTGGAGCGTCTGTGCCAGGCGCGCAGGGGGGAGGAGCCCCTCGAGCGGGGGTTCGGGGGAAACACCCCCGAAAAAACATTTCGCACCTGGACGACATATTTCCGGGACCACTTGATATTTAGGTGGTTTTTCGTCACATGGTTTTTTGCCGATGGTTTTCTATTTTCGGTTAAAGAATTAGGGTTTTGGACTAATCCAAGTCATTGGGTTAGGGTTTTGGATGCCATTGGCTCCTATATTTATATTGTATTGTAAACAATGTAACACAATGTATGAATATAATATATGCTGGTTTTCCCGGTTTGGGTTTCCAGGGGAAAAATCTCTATGTAATGTTTGCATTTGCCATTGTATATTTTCTATTCTTTTTTGAATATCTGTTTACAGTAGACATTGTACAAGGTTAGAATTTACACTAGGAAAAGGCCTAATTGTTCATATTTAATTGTTGCATCTTGCATTGTTTCTTAACATCATAGGCTAGATTCCCCCTAACCACCTAACTATTTAAAACCAACTCCTAGAACATTAAACTCGTAAATATCATCTAGTAACTAGGGTCTACCCCCCTTGGCTTCCCTAGGAGTTAGCCTAGACGGAAGAGGTTCAAGTCAAAGTGACAACGTGGAATTTGAACCTAGGCATTGTGACTCCGAGGACACACTAAGTGAGCAGGACTTAGTTCACGTTTGCAAGTGTGTATAAGGATGGAAACACCTCCTAAGTGACTCTAGGGTTCAACTTCATTCAAGGAATTGAATATATTTGAGTGCAAATCTAGGAGGTAATGAAGCCCACTAAACAAAACAAAGAGGAAAAGAAAAGTAAGGTGAAAGAAGATCGAAGGAGTCAATATGGCAGAGCAAAGATGTACAAGGTTCGAAGCGCTATTAGTAGCGACAAAAGGATGCAATCTAACGGATAGAACCTTGACAATCTTGAGATATTTTGGCTAATCTTCCCTCATGGCCACGTGTTAGCCCACTATGTCGGTAGTTGAGGCCCTTTATGGATCGACTTAGACGTAGTTGTGGGTTGTTACACCCATTATTACACTTTGTTGTATTTTATTGTATTTCAAGGTAAGTTCCGCCTAGTCTTCTCCTTGGAGATAGCAATTTTACGTGTAAATACACACCTCCTTCATTTATAACATCATCTCATTCAAGTGAGTTTATTCATTTTTTTTCCTAAGGCCACCTATACTATTTCACTCTACTTTTGTTGCACACTCTCTTGATGTTTTGTGTGTTCATCATTTAAGCAGCATTATATTTCTGCTTGCTTGTGTTATTAGATAAGGGTTTGTTGGAGCAATTGCCATAGATCCTCTACCTCATGATTTCTAGCATGATATCAAAGCTAATGTGGATTTTTCTTCCTTTATCCAATAATCTTCGAAGAGTTTTTTCCATATCTGAAATTAGAGTTGCAGCTCTACTTCAATATTATTACAGATCTGAAATTGGGGCTTCCAGCATCTTATCTTTCCACAACAACAAGTTTTATGGGTTTTTACCCTCATCTTCTGATACCACGCATCTACTTGGCAATTTTATCTTTGTCTTTTGGTGAATTTAAGTAAGTTATTGGAATTTTGGCTGGTCCAGATCAATACACTTTTTTTTCCTTAATTCAGCCACAAGTTGTTGCAGATATACACTGGTATTGTGGCATCAATGGATGGAAAATGGTTTTTTCCCCACCTTAATGGGGTTAAAAATCATGCATTGGTTGCTCAAATTTCAACTCTACTTCACTTTAAAGGATTCTGGATGTATTTGGAGAATCCATTTTCAGCTGCGATTGATGACAACTATGATCTCATATGTCTGAAGAAGGATTAGGCTCTTGGATTGAGCACTCTGTACGTGGAACCTCACCTTGTCCATCACACACAGAAAAACTGCAAAGCAGGTTTGGGTTTTCCTTACACACCCTATTGTAGAAATTTTGAGAGTCACACAATTATTGCAAATTCCAAATTTCACCTCAACCATAAGGTTTCTCAAATCAATTCCCTGTAAACTTTCAACCTTAAGGCTGAATCTGAAATAGAAATTTATAGCAGCGAATACTTCACTTCTCTTTAACCCAATTCACAATGCCACCCAAGAAAATAAATACCAAACAAGTGTACTTCAATGCAACAATGTTCATCCCTTAGAGAACACTTCTCAAGCATATAGAAAATTTGAAAATACTTATCACAACAGATTATAACAGTGGTAAATATACCTTCTTAGCTTCCAGATGTGTTAAATCACTTAACTAATTTTAGCTCTATGTTATGTCAAATCAACATATGCACAAACAAACCAAAATCTACCCAATCTTGAAGATAACATAGGCGAAAAATCATATTTACATGTACACAACTCATATATGTGTGTATGTGTGTGTGTGATGAAGTACAAGTACACAACACAGTAGTATCACAAAGATGGTACAAGTCAAGCTAGGTTTTTGAGTCTTCCAACCCTAATTCACACATTCTTGCATCAACGCAAGCACAAAGTCATCCACGGAATGAAGATTAGAATAAAACAATATTCTTTCAAGCAAGGCATCACGCCAATCTCAAGACTCATCTAGGTAGGCTCTTCAGGATCTTGCATCAACAAGAGCAAGGCTACAATATCATCTGAGCAATTAGCTCTATAAGACAAATCATCACTTCCTCTAAAGTCATGTCTTTCTCTAGAGTTTACTTGCATAGCACAAACCCTAGAGTCTCATAAGAGCAAACTCTCCAAGAATATCTAAGGCATCTCTCTCTTCTTCATGCATTCTCCTAGGGTTTACATCACAAACCCTAGCTTCTTTCTCCCTCCAAGACTTCTCCAAGACAATTACAAAGATACATAGACTTTTCGTCCCTTCATATATACAATACGTGAGGGAGTCTAACATAAAGCAAAGTCTTATGTCCATACAAGTAACCAACAACGAAACCCCACATGGAGCTCTCTACAGTACATAGATGTACAAGTGTCATACTCGCGTTTATCCAACCCCCAAGATGAAAAACCTTCTAAGCATGATTCTCTTAGGGCTCAACACCTCTCCTCCAGGATGGTGTGCTTTCCAACTAGTTATTACTCCAATGATACCTCTTCCACGGTGGCTTCCAAGTGTCCTCATGTAAGGCATTCCCCCTCTAACTATGTGCCACACGTCCTCTAATGTGCCTAATGCTTCTCCATCTATGCCAATGTAATTAGCATGCTCCAATGCTTGTCTTTGGCATCGCTATCCAACTCCAAAACCAACCTCCATGAAGTATGCTCCTCAACCCAAGCATCCTCGAGTCAATTGTATAACCTCTAAGGTGTATGGCACATGGTCCGATGCTCCTAGGGATAAATGCCCTCCTCCAAGTGCCTAATGCTCCTCCTCCTAGGTAGGTACCTCTCCTAATCAAGAAACTGACTCCCACATTATGTGCACCCAATGGGATAGTCATCATGTTGATTAGGGTAACAACCTCCTAGGTAAGGGTGCCATACTAGAAATCTAACCAAGGTCAAACATCGATCAAAATTGAGGCATCCATATGTCTATGAAGCATCGCCACACAATGAAGAATTACAACATTTATCACTAAGTGCTCATGTGTAAAGAGAAAGAGGGTGTTCTAGTGTTTCAATAAGCCTTGGAAGGTGTGCCCTAGCATTGGAAGCCTCCACATGGCATGTTGAAGATCTGTCAAACCCTACATGGGATTTATTGAGTAATGCCTTAATTAGGACTTGCTCGAGGTAAAAGCCTATAAATATAAGAGAATTTCATTTGGTAGAGGCATGGTTGGAAGTGTGGTAGTTCCCCTCCAATCCTAGATAAAGATCTTTTCAAAGGAAGAAGTCAAGGGGTGTTTGAATGTAAGGATATCCATCTTTCTTTTGTTTTTCTTAGGTTGATTTGGGTGCTGGAAATTACTTGTACATATCTGCTAGTGTAATCTTGGAAGAAGGGAAAGTTTGCTCCAACAAGAAGACATTAGGGCTGAGGGGAAACCATCCCTTTGTCTTGTTGATATTTGCATCTATCAAAACCCACTCAACAAAACAAAGACAAAGCAAAGGAGAAAAAGAAAGGTAACGTGAAAGAGGCCTAAATGAGTCAATATGTAAGAGCAAAGTTGTACAAGGTTCGAAGCTATTAGTACTGACAAAAGGATGCAATATCACTGATAGAACCTTCACAATGTTGAGACACACATTGTTAAACTTTGTTGTATTTTATTGTATCTCAGAATAAGTTCATCCTAGTCTTCTCCCTGGATATAGAGATTTTAACCTGACAAAGTGGTATAAATACACCACCTCCTTCATTTATAGCATCATATCATTCAAGTGAGTTTATTCATTTTTTTTCCTAAGGTCACCTATACTATTTCACTCTACTTGTGTTGCACACTCTCTTGAAATCTTATGTATTCATCATTAATGCAACATTATATTTCATCTTGCTTATCTTATTGGATTAGGGTTTTTTGGAGAATTCATCATAGATCCTCTACCATGTGATTTCTAACATGGTATCAAAGCTAGTGTGGACTTTTCTTCCTCTATCCAACACTCTTCGAAGAGTTTTTTCCAGATCTGAAATTGGGGTTGCAGTTCTACTTCAAGATTGTTACAGATCTGAAATTAGGGCTTCCAGCACCTTATCTTTCAAAAACAACAAGTTTAATGGGTTTGTACCATCATCTTGCTTGACACACCTCTACTTGGCAGTTTTTTCTTTGTTTTTGTGTGAATTTATGTAAGTTGTTACAATTTTGACTGCTCCTCAAGAAAAACACTCTTTTTTTCCCTAAATTGAGCCACGAGTTATTACAGATCTACACTGGTATTGTGGCATCCATAGATGGAAAATGGATTTTTCCCCACCTCAATGGGGTTAACTATCATGCATTAGTTGTTCAAATTGCAACTCTACTTCACTTTAAAGGTTTATGTATGTATTTGGAGAAACCACTTTCAGCTGTGATTGGTGACAGTTATGATCTCATATGTCTGAATAAGGATGAAGACCTTGTATTGAGAACTATGTACATGGAACCTAACCTTGCCCATGAAACAAATATCAAAACTACAAGGCAGGTTTGGGATTCCTTGCACACCCTATTGTAGAAATTTTGAGAATCGCAAAATTTATGCAGATTCCAAAATTTCACCTCAACCATAAGGTTTCTCAAATATATTTCCTGTGAAATTTCAACCTTAGGGATGAATCTGAAATATAAACTTACAACAACGAATACTTCACTTTGCTTTAACTTAATTCACAAGGTTGCCCAAGAAAATAAATACCAAACTAGTGTACTTCAATGCAACGATGTTTCATCCCTTAGGGAACACTTCTCAAGCATATAACAAATTTGAAAATACTTATCACGACAGATTATAATAGTAGTAAATATACCTTCTTATCTTCCAGATGTGTTGAATCACATAAAAAATTCTAGCTCTATGTGAAGTCAAATCAACATATGCATAACCAAGGCCAAAATCTACTCAATCATGAAGATAACAGAGGCTGAAAATCAAATCTACAATTAGAAAACTCATATGTGTGTGTGTGTGTGTGTGTGTGTGTGTGTGTGTGTGTGTGTGTGTGTGTGATGAAGTACAACTACACAACACAACTTTATCACAAAAATACTATAAGTCAAGCTAGTGTTTTGAGTCCCGAAACTCTAAGTCTTCAACTCTTGCATCAACGCAAGCACCAAGACCTCCATGGAATGATGAGTACAATAAACCAATATTCTTTCAAGCAAGGAATCATGCCAATCTCAAGACTCATCAAGCTATCCTATTCATGATCTTTCCCTAACCTCCATGCATCATCAAGAACAAGGCTACAATATCATCCAAAGGATTAGCTCTACAAGACAAATCATCACTAGCGTTGTGTTTGTCTCTAGGATTTACTTGCATAGCACAAATCCTAGAGTCTCATAAGAGCAAACTCTCCATGAACATCTAAAGCGTCTCTCTCTTCGTCATGCACTCTCCTAGGGTTCACACCACAAACACTAGCTTCTTTCTTCCTCCATGACTTCTCCAAGACAATTACAAAGATAGATAGACTTATCCTCCCTTTATATATACAATAGGGGAGGGAGGCTAACATAAAGCAAAGACTTATATCCATATAAGTATCCAACAAGGTAACCGCACAAGGAGCGCTCGAAAGTACAAGGATGTACAACTGTCATACTTGCGTTTATCCAACCACCAAGATGAAATGCCTTCTAATCATGATTCTCTTAGAGCTCAACACCTCTCCTACGAGATGGTGTGCTCTTCAACAAGATATTAGTCCAATGCTACCTCTTCCATGGTGGCTTCCAAGAGTCCTCATGTAAGGCATTCCCCCTCTAACTATGTACCAAATGTCCTCTAATGTGCCTAATGCTTCTCCATCTGTGCCAATGTAATTATCATGTTCCAATGCTTGTCTTCAACATCGATATCCAACTCCAAAACCAACTGTAATGTCCCCACTTTGGGACATCATCACAGTGCAGAGGGTTATGATGACCAAAGTAGCCAGATGGAGGTTATAGAAAGTACAGGGGTTATTAAGAGGCATTGTGGGGTACATATTGCATTTCTCATCATATTCCATCATTATGAGCCATTCTGCACAGGTTGGATTTGGTTTCGTTGCATTCTGATGATTTCCATGATTTTGACTATTTTGAGCTATAAGCTAATTGAATTCACTTAAGAGGTCATTTTGGACACATTACTTAGAGGAACCTCTCAGTGTAATATCTCATTGGAATCGGGAGATGCAACACTACAGGATGGGATGGTGAGAAGTGAATTTCAGTGGCCAAGGAAGCCACAAGGATAGATAAGGTGTTTTTCAGAGGTAAAAAAGTTAATTAATTAATTAAAGTGATTTTATTAATTAATTAATATTAATAAAATGAAAGTCACTTTGGAGGGACAAGGAAAGAAAAAGGTATAAAGGAAAGGCAAGGGCCTCTACTCATTCATTCATGTATGATTATCTTTTGATATATGGCTTTTAGCTAGTGAGCCCATCTCTTGGGGGTTTTGAGGGTTTTTACTTAACAAACCCTAGAGGACGATTCGGTGGTGAACGATTCCACCTAGCTTGTCCCAAGCTTGGTCTCGGAGATGCAATACTCTCCCACACCATTCTAGTTCCAGATATACTGAGTGCAGGAGGGTTCTACACTAGCCACAGGCACAGGAAGAGAAGAAGGGCACACCATTGGGGGTTTCCAGCAAGGGGGGTGCACCATTTATTGAAGGAAGGTTCGTTGCAGGAGTTTGAGGGATCCCTTGTAGATTTGAGCACTAGGGTTTTACTTGCAGGGCCTTGGCCATGATTTCTAGTACCTATTGAGAGAGTTCTATGGTACATATTATTTCCTAGAGCATTGGGATGAATTGGAGAGAAGGAGGACATTTTGGAGATTCAGATCTATTCAGTTTGGAGGGGTTATACTTCAGATCTGGCCCTGAGACTTCACATAGTGACTTGCAGTGTCCCGATCTATCTTTCTAGCAAGTTTCGGGGCATTTGGAGGCCTCCTTCATCACGGCCGAAATTATAGGGTTTGACAGTTTTAGGAGGGTGCAACTCCATTGGAGGATTCAACATTTGGAGGAGTTTCCCTTGGTATTTCAGTTTGCGATTTTAGGAGGGGATTCTACTCATCCCGATCCACAATTTGGCATCTTCAGCATAGCATTTGGAGGTCTCCTTTGTCAGGGCCAAAATAATAGGGTTTGACAGTTTTAGGAGGACGCAATTCCATTGGAGGATTCAACATTTGGAGGAGTTTCCCTTGGTATTTTGGATTGAGATTTCAGGAGGGGATTCTACTCGTCCCGATCTACCATTCGACATATTCAACATAGAATTTGGAGGTCTTTGATAGTAGGGCCTAAATTGTAGGGGTTGACAGCTTTAGCAGGGCATGACATCTTCCATCTTGGGGGTTGACACTCCATACAGCCCAGATCTTCTTGTATTGGTATTCATGCTATATTCAGTCTTTGGAGACTTATTGTAGTCTTCTTTGGAGCATTTTGTAGTAGCTTCTATTGTCTATCTTCTTAGCCATCTATTGAGCATTCCAAATCGGCATCTTCATTGTAGCAGGCTTCTCTATTTCATGAATAAAAGATTTGAGATGTTTTGGCTTGTCTATCATATTGCATATGGTTGAGGTATGTTCCATGATTGTATCTTCTTGTTATTTGCTGCAACACACATATAAACACATAAGTAAAACCCTAAATGTAATTGTAAGCAAAGTGTTTGATGAAATACCACAACCAGGAAAAGTTTAAAATAAAGACACCCAAAACCGTGATGATCCTGGCATAATGGCTTGGGATCATTATAGTTGTATCAGAGGTTAAATCTTGCCAACCTGAGGGATATCACATAGGGATAAATGGATAGTTGGAAAGAAATGGTTAAGATAGCCTTTGAGATGACATGCTTGGAGATACTATATTTGGGCCTTAGCAAGGAAAATAGGGCTCTCATAACCTTTCCTCAATATGTAGCCCTTAGAAATCCCGATTGGAGCAAAGGGGATATTTTACATAGGATCATCATAGCAGATAAAAAGAAAAAATAAACAGATAGATGGATGGAAGAACAGAGAAACCTCACGCCCAGTAGGAGCACGCAACCTTTCTACAGTTGCAAGGGGTCATGGGAGCCAGATCATAGGTGCAGGGGTAAGGATCAGGAGCACATTGTTGAGGCACACCTTGACAGTGATGATGAGGTGTGTGAGGATGGAGCGATAGATGCTCCTCTGGAGCAGTCTGATGATGATAGTGACTCTTGCACAAAGGCTAGTGATAGTGACTCTTGCACAGACGTTGATGATTCTAACATGCTTGAGGAGGATAGTGACTCTTGCACACTTGTGGATACGAGTGATTATGGCACGCTTGAGGAGGAGGATGACCCTTATATAGTGGATAGACAGTTGAGTGGACGGGATGAGAGCACCAGTACTTCAACAGACATATCACATGGTGTTGATGACCTTGCGCCCCAGCAGAGTGGTGACACTAGTGAGGACTCACACGTGTTAGCACCTACATATGACCAACCTCCTATGGTGGTCGTGACCCATCTATCATCTTTCCAGACATCCATGATAGCCACATCACAGGAGGATACTAGTAGCATGTCAGATAGGGTTGGTGAGCCTTATATGAGGGATGCACACCACAGACATGTAGATCCACCGATCCAGGAGGAGATACAGGGAGTACAAATAGGGTACCTTACACATACAGATCATCCTAAGGAGATTGAGTCACAGCTATTGGAGACTCCATTAGTTGAGAAGATTACATAGGCTGACAGGTTGATGGAGCACTTACTTCCATGATCGGTCTACATTGATGAGGATGCACTCTTTAGTATTCAGGATGACCATAGCATGTGTCTAGAGATAGCTATATGGGATCCAGGCATAGATAAAAGTAGCAGGTTGAGTGCACAGGAGGATACATCTACTCACACCGGATACATTATGATTTAGAGGGAGCTAGCAGTTGAGGATGATATGCAGTTATGTATGGGAAGACCCAGTGGCACAGTAGACAGTAGGGAGTTCGGCACTTTATCTTCTGCAGAGAGTGTTGTTGAGGATTTTAGTGATGGCACTAGTAGTGAGAGGCATGAGATGGTACCTCAGCATGACTATGATCAAGAGTCACACCACTTAGCAGGAGAGTTGAGAGTTAGTGAGGTTATGATCATGACAGCCACTAGACATATTGATGACATGCATGCATTACTGGCAGATTACTGTTGGAGAGAATCAGTAGCACATGGTAGTTCAGATGAGGGAAGTGCCATGGAGGACTTTCATACTCTCAAGGAGAGAGTATCGATGATGAGGGTTGACTACCAACAGTTATTGACTGACAGGGACTACCTATTGAGGAGTGGTGAGATGTATCATGAGGCTTTGAGAGAGCAGGATTTGGAGGTAGAAAGACTTGCTCAGGAGTTGGAGAGTCCTCAGGGATTCTTGAGAGGCACGCAAACAACCTTTCAAGAATCTAAGTCTAGGTCAGACGAGAATCTTGAGGAGATTTTTCAGAGATCCACTTCATCTGTCTTAGTAGACACTCAGAAATATCATTCAGTCACGTTGCTAGGAGATGTTGATGATCTAGCAGACGAGCACCAGTTGATGGAGGACACTTCCATTTGTGTTCTGAGATATGTTGACCTCCATATAGAGGTTGATCCAGCAGTACGCCCAGGATTTGTGATGCAACATGAGTCTACGAGAGATGACATGAGTATGCCAAAGCATAGTGTGATGAGTGATAGCTCACAGAGACATGCCAAGATGTATGGTGGGGTTCAGAGGGGTGTATTGACTTGCGGGGAGAAGACACACTTAGGGGAGCATGTAGATACCACTCATCTGCAACAACACATGAATATGAGAGAGCACCTTCACCATATCAACAGTTTCATGAGAGATGAGAAATGGAGGTTGGTTGACCAGCAGTTGGGGGAGTTACTTCCGGTTGTACCTAATGATTGGAGTTTAGTGAGGGCTATAGGCGAGCAGTTATCAGGAGCACAGATAGACATGCTCTTGGTCGAGTCCTTGAGATTGACCGAGGCAGGTGGTATTTTTCATCCCTACAGTCAGCTACAAATGTCTTTGTTACATTTTTCCAACACTTTTATCATGGAAAACAACATGAGGAGAGATAGACAGTGGCTGAGGGCATGGAGAGTGACCAGGACGAGACCACATGAAGGATTACTCTTACGGCATTCAGCAGGATAGAGGTGGATCATTAGGCATCCAGCTGAGACATGGTGCATGATGGTGAGCACCATAGGCCAGATGATAGCAGTGGAGCATAGAGGGCTTCAGATAGTGATCAGCCTGACACATGAACAGTCAGCAGAGATTGGAAGTGATAAACTTCCAAGTTTTCCATGGGATATAGATGTTCATTTGGATAGCAGGATGTCTTACTACAGGGTGACCCAGATTGCACCAGAGAGCCACATATGCCACCATGGGTTGGTTTGGAGTGGGCTGACAGGGATTTGTCCGATGGAGAGAGGCATCTTTTCACTTTTGGTCATAATGGACGTGGAGATGGTTGGACTGGTACTTCTTCTACAGAGATGTCTTTACTGATACAGTTTATGGACATCAGGTCCAATGGTCACAGGTATTTCAGTTGGAGGACCTAGGAGAGGAAGATTCAGAATGTACACAGGGGGCAGACAGTCGTGGTCAAAGTAGTGCAGGGCCAACATGGTGATCTTCGACAAAGATTAGCATGGGACCCAGGGATTACAAGATTGAGAATTTCACTGACTGACAGGGAAGAGTGGAACATTACAGGGGAAAGTTATTCTAACTTTCCATTGAGCTTCAGTGTTGAGAGGATCACATCATTTGCGGGTGTCTCACGGAGGTCTTGCAGCACCTCATTCGGGCATCAGCATGGGCAGTTGATGGAGGCCGTATGGTTCTTGTTAGAGACTTGGAGGATGGATTCATTCTGAGATGAGGCCATGTGTCATATGCAGGAGACTTTCGGAGTTGATGTATTTTAGGACTATGCATCCCAGGAGCTAGTATTTCATGACTTGATATGGAACCCAAGGGGAAGCATGTGTGATTGTTCATCTTTGGAGGGGTTCTATTGTGTATCCCATAGGTGTACATGGGATCCTGGTATTATACTTGAGAGGATTTGGTTATTTCTTGAGGACAAGCAATTTTCTAGCAGGGAGGACTGTAATGTCCCCACTTTGGGACATCATCACAGTGCAGAGGGTTATGATGACCAAAGTAGCCAGATGGAGGTTATAGCGAGTACAGGAGTTATTGAGAGGCATTGTGGGGTCC